>PVKE010045747.1:0-12505 GCA_004027555.1 Craseonycteris thonglongyai | reverse complement strand
TTACAACTCAGCTTCAAATCTTGCTTTATTGTGGTGGTCCAAAACGAAACCAGCAATATCTCTAAGGTATGCCTGTACACGAGGGAAGTTTCTGGGTGAAGATAATGTTCTTTATGTTGATAGGAGCCTGGCTATACAGGGGCATTTATGATGTGCCAAAATTCACACAATGATATACTAAAGATTTGTACATCTCATTGTATGTAAATTTAACTGCAAAAGGAGAAAGGAAGATATGTAAACAAACATAAAGGTTCTTAATGCCAAAATTGAGGGTCTGTACTGATGTTCTCAATTTACTTTGAAATGTATTAGACATTATAGGGATTAATGGCTGGATAGAGGAAATCAATAAATGAATAGATATGTGGTAAAGCAAATACAGTAAAATGTTATTAGTAAAGTCTAAATGGTGGGTATGTAAGTATTTGTTCATAAAATTCTGTTATAAAATGCCAGAAACACACATACAGGCAAAAAATGCTACTGGCTTTAGTCATCAGAAAGGCCTTTTGTTAATTTATTCATTCCACAAACAATATACATGAGCTAAAATGTTACTTACTATGTGCGAGGCACTAGTTCAAATCCTGACTCTGCCATTTAGTAGCAGTATGATCTTAGGCAGGTTGCTCCACTTCTCTAAAACTTATTTCTTTATCCATTAAATGGGGAGAATAGTAACACCTTCCTCACAGAGTTGTTATTGTTGGAATCACAATTAATGACTGAGCACAAAATGAGAGCTACATTGAGTAGGGAACTCTTGATGAAGTGCTTCTTGTTCCTCTCCCCTGTGGGATACACAGGGTCTCAACCTTGGAGATCCTTTTATGCCAGCTTCAACTTAATTGCTGAGAGCTTGTTGTTTCTTGGAAATCACTTGCAGCTTGAACCAAAACCTTAGATTATGGTGTTTGTATAGGATTCAAATATTTTAACTGAGTCCCCTAACATTCAACCATGTTTTGGCCTGCAAACACACTTTTGCAAACAAATAAAAAGCAACAACAATCAAAAAATAGTAAGTAACTTCTATTGAAAGAAGCATAAAGCCAAGTTTAAGAGAAAGAGTGAAGTTGGAATGTGGTCTAAAGTAGTTGTGCCACAACCATCTGAACCTACAGTCAAAAGGCTTCAGTGTTAGCTCCCTTGCTCACTTTCTTCCACAGCTCTGACATCTTTTCTGGTTCTGAGATGACTCCAAACAAAAGAGGAATGCTACCATTTGGGAAACACTCCTCCTCTTCTTGGTTTCCTTTTCCACTCATTTTTCTGGAAGGATTCTCTCAGAACTCTTCCCTTTCATGCAGATCCATCATTCAGTAATTGGTATGAGAGAAGGAAGCATTCCATTTTTCAAGGCCAGGCCCATGCACATGGTTGCCTCTAGCTTTTGTGAGTCCTCTAGATGGTTTGGGGCCACAGGGAGGCTGGCTGTGTCCCCCAGGAAAGCACTGTCAAACTTTGGGCCTGGGGAAGCAACTTGAGAACAGGCAGGTGGGTAAGTACCTCTGGAGGGAATAAAGCACCAGAGAATAAAGCACAGAGCCTGCCAAGGAGCAGACATTTGGGCCTGAGAAGCTGTCCAGGAGGGCACTTCATGAGCCTGCTAAACAGCAGAGCTCTCTGAACTACAGGAAACCATGCACCAAAGCGCAGCAGACGTATTAGTGGTCAAATCCAATCAAGCTCTAATTAAGGCGTATTACAGGCAGAGAGCCTTAGGCAGCAAAGATCTCTACATACCCTTAAGAGTGTGGTGACAAGCAAAGCTTGGTCACTGGGACTCAGCATCTAACCGAGGTTTAGTTCAAGGATTAGATTCTACAGACTTTACATACCCTATCCTCATAGCACCACCACCACCCGCAGGGGTTACACAGTTCAAGGGGAAGATAAGGTTGATAAAAATACCTGAGGGAAAAAAAAAACCACTGGAAAATTGTATATTTAAAGCTTTTTTTGTTTGTTTTTAAAATGAACATAAGCCCTTTATAAACATATGAGTGATTTTAGTTGAAAGTATAAGATAACAGCATAGGATAGGGGTTGTGATTTTTATGATAGGATATGTGAGACTGCAGTCAAATAATCTTTTCTGACAAAGTTGATACACATGCCCCAACCAGTTATTTTTTTTAAATTTATTTTATTGTTTTTTGACAGAGAGAGACACACACAGAGACAATGAGACAGAGAGAAGGGGGAGGGCTCAGAGCAATCTCTATAGTTGTTATGTCATCGGTTTTTGACATAGTTTCATTCCACACAGGTGTGTGTGTGTGTGTGGGGGGGTGCTGTGCAGGGCAGGAACCAGGCTGGGGGCCTCCCACATGGGAGGCACACCCCCATGAGCTGGGGGCCGAACTTGGGGTCTACCATATGGGAAGCTTGCTCCGGTGAGAACTGAACTGGGGACACACCCCAGTTCAGCATATGGGTCCATACGGTCAGGACCAGGATTCAATCCTCAGACCACAGGGCTGCAAAGTGAGCGCCTAGCCCACTGAGCCATCCCGGCTTCCCTACAACCAGTCATTAAGGGGCAATCTCCCCAATTCCCAGAGTATATGCTATAGAAGATTATGAAGTGGCTTCAAAAAATATTCTGCCAGTGAGGGTCAGTGTTCAATGATGCTCTGAGACCCTATTCTGCATGGAGATGCTTAGATTTCAGACTGTCGATGTAGATTATAAGCTCTAGTTAGTGAGTGTGGGCTAACTACAACACACAGAGTGGAGGAAAAAAGAACTCATCACCCCATTGTTTACTCATTGTTTTCTACAGACTCTACTTCTTAGTTTGCTCCTAAAATACAAAGTAAGAAGATTGCGGGCTTTGCTATGTGTCTATGCTACATGGTTCTTTTTGTACTTTCTTGTTGTTATAAGCTCCACATTATCCCTATCTCTTCCTTATGTAGTCTGGATAGGTTAGTAACTTTCATGCACTTCCAGAGCACTCTGCACACACCTCTACTGTTCCAGACACTTACCAAATTGTATTTTAAGTTGTGTGCTCATGGGTCTGCCTCATCTGCTCTACCAGGAACTCCCTGAGGGTAGAGATTAGATATTTTTCACATCTATGTCCCTAGCACCTATGGGTGCTTAGTAAATGCATGTTAAACTATTTGGGGAAATTAGGTTAGTTTTATTTTAACCTTATAATCTAACAAGGCCTTGTATACAGTAGGTGTTCTACGTACATCTTCTCTGATGATAGTAATTTAAAGAGGCCTCAGAGGTACATGGCACATTATATGCTTTATGAAATGCTTCCATGTTATAGCATGATCCCTACTGTGAACCTGTTAGGAAGCAAGTCAGGTATTAAAATGATTGCCATTTGACACATAAGGGAACTGGCTCAGAGCAGTTGACTTGTGCAAGGCTACACAGCAAATATGAACTGAGTGGGTACTCTGATCTACACTACTGTCCTCCAGTGCCCATTTTTCTCTACTATCTATAAAGATGAAACTGAGAATGTTTGACACCAATATGGTTTCCTGGACCTACAGGCTATCAGATACTTCTCTCTCCTGCTGGACAAGAACAAGGTAACAGTTTACCCTAGAACCTGCTGGCAGTCATTATGAGCAGCAGAATCAGCCAATCTTGAAGCCTGCTCTTTCCCTGGACTTCCTGTTATATGAAATAACTGTGAGAGTTGTGGTTTCAGTTACCTGTAGCTTAAGTCATACCTGATGTATAAGACTTGCTTCCCAAGGAAAACTACGTTCTCCGAAAACAGGGTTCATTCATTCTCCCAGTCCGGCCTTTTCTACAGAAATAGTGTGGCTGGCTACAGTAGGGGTAGGGAAGATGAATCTCACAGAAAAGTTGTCAGGTTACTGAAACAAAAGCTAGCTTGTTGCTCAAGGGACCACCAGTTATGAAGTTATCTTAATCGGAAGCTGACAATCAAATCAAGAGAGATGCAATGTATTCTTCACCTCAACTCCACAGCGTCTCTCCTGGCATTGCTGCAGAAGGGGCAAGAACATTTACATCACTTCCAACTGCCATCACTTCCTCCTCAGGCCCCCTTAGTGTGATACTGCAAACCGGCATTTCCTCAGAAGGGAGTAGTCTACAATTATTCACATTAGGGCAGCAGTTTTCACCCCCAAATCCCAAAGGACTTTATAGTACTATGGATAAGGAAAAGTTCCAGAGACATGACTTTATGTCTCATTTCTGTTAAATGTGTGATTGAGATACACTTTGGACATATTTCCATTTCCCCAATAATAGAATGGAAACAGTATTTGCTCTTTCCCTCCCTTTCAAGGATACTGAAAATGTGAATAACATTCATTAAGACCAGGAAACTGCTGCATTTCATATTTTCTTATTGCTGAGTAGTATTCCATTGTATAAATGTACCACAACTTCTTTATCCAGTCATCTATCAGAGGACACTTTTGTTGATTCCACGACTTGGCCACCGTGAACAGTGCTGTGATGAATGGGTTGCGGGGGCCGGGGGGAGTAGGGAGGGGGAATCAAATATACAGTGATGGAAAGAAAGCTGATTCTAGGTGGTGAGCACATAATGTGATGTATAGACAATGTAATGTAGAATTGTACACCTGGAAACAATGTAATTGATATCAATCAATGTCACCCCAATAAATTTAACCAAAAAAATAAATTTAAAAAAAAGACCAGGAAACTGTCTTCACCAGCTTCAGGTCTGGACCATGGAGTTTACAGGATTGCAAACAGAATGGTCCCATTTACCAGCATGCTCTGTGTTCAGAAACAAACATGTACTGAGTATCCAATACCCTGTAGTCTCAAAGTCCAGAGCTGGGCTTTAGGACTATATTGATGAGGGAGCCACTGTCTCTACCTTCAAGGAGTTTCTAGTATAGTAAGAGAAACAGTGTAAAAATCCAGACATGGAATGTGTGAGTTTCAGTGTTGTTGACACTTGTGGGGAGAACTTGTGAGTGATGAGGCCAGAAAGGCAAGCTTAGATTAGATGACTTGTGAATGTGGAGGTAATCCTCAGAATATTTAAAAACTAGAGCACAGGAGCACTGACCAAGCAGAATGGATGCAGGTCAACACATGGAGTAATATCCTCCATGCTCTTTGCTGTATTGGGCACCATCCCTTTCATTTCTGGGTCCCAGAGAAGTAGAAAAGGGGTCCAAGAGTGGAAAATGGGGCATCAGGAAGGGTCTTGAGAAGACTCAAAGAAGCAGTTGGTATCAAAGTATTCCACAACTTTAACAAGAGGTACAGCCATATCAGTGCCCTGCTTCAATGTCATGTGAATGAGCATGTATGTTACCTTGTGGACATCCAGGAGTCAAGGAATTCCATGTGGGTTAGAAAGAGAAATTTAGCAGCAGTGTGCAGGACGGAATGGATTGGGGCAGCATGAAGTTAGGGAGACAAGTATAAAGGCTTTGCAATATACCAAAAAAGGTAGATAACAGGGCATCCTGTGACAGCAGCAGGGCATGTATTTCTGTAAGCAAAGATGCTTGCACAAATCCCCATCTCTACATATAATTTTTTATTATCAAATTTATTGGGGTAACATTGGTTAGTAAAAATTACATAGGTTTGGGGAAGCTGGGATGGCTCAGTGGGTTAAGCACTCGCTTTTCAGCCCCAGAGACCAGGGATCGAATCCCAGCTCCGGCCCGTGTGGACCCACATGCTGAACTGGGGTGTGCCCCCAGTTCAGTTCTTGCCGGGGCTTATGTGGGAGCCCCTGGCCCAGTTCCTGCCCTGCGCAGCCCCACGCCCACCTGTGGAGTGAAACTATATGGAAAACTAATGCTGTCAACTGTGGACACTGCTCTGGGCCCTCCCTCTTCTCTCTGTTTCTCTCTATCTGTCTCTCTGTCTGTCAAAAACCAATAAAAATAAATCTTTAAAATTACATAGGTTCTAGGTGTACAATTCTACAATACTTCGTCTATATGTTACATTATGTGCTCACCACTCAGCATCTGCTTTCTTTCCATCCCCATATATTTGGCTCCCTCTCTCTCCTCTCCCCTTATGCTCAGGTAACCACTAAGCTATTGACTATGTCCATGAGGTTTTGTTTCTTTGTTGCTTTCAGTTTTATATTCCACCTATGAGTGAAGTCATATGGTTCTTAGCTTTTTCTGTCTGGCTTATTTCGCTTAGCATGATGATCTCAAGTTCTATCCATGTTGTTGCAAATGGCAGTATTTCATCTTTTCTTATAGCTGAGTAATATTCCATTGTATATATGTATGAGAGCTTTTTATCCAGTCATCTATCAAAGGGCACTTTGGTTGTTTCCGTGACTTGGCCACCATGATTAGTGCTGCAATGAACATTGGGGTACATATACCGGTATATCATTTTTGTTCCTAAGAGTTCTCCAGTATTTTTGTGGTTGTGGTTCTAAATCCTAGCCCAATGCAAGCTTGTACACACACACACACACACACACACACACACACACACACTTGTGTGACAGATCCTGTTTAAATATGAACACTCAGCTAGTGGCTAGCAGACTATAATTATGGCAGACAAAAGGCCTGCCAAGGAAAAACTATTCAAATATTGAGGTCATCCTATTCCCAGCTGCAGGAGAGTGGCGACAGTATAAACACCTGCCTTCATAATATCAACCTGTTATGGATAGTCCTCTCTACTTTTCTAAGTACAGTCACTCAATTATCTCATTTGTTCTTTTAACAGTGGCCCTAGGAGGTGGGTAAGACTGGTATTATTTGGTTGCAATGTATAGATGGGGAAACTGAGGTTCTGAGAGAAGGGACTTGCCCAACACCACTCACAAATAGTCAGTGGTGACACTAGCACTAAGATGCCTTGGCTTCTAAGTCTCATGTTCCTTTCAACTTTTCATATGGCCTTCTTCAGACATAGGTAATTCCAGATCATTCTTGTTACCACCCACTACGAAGTAATATCCACTCAATACATTCTAATGGACAAGTCTGAGAGAATACTGTGATGATTCAATGTCTCCAATCCTGTCCTCCAAGGCAGTGCTGCTCAGATCTCATAATCACCTCCAGGAAAATTTCCCTGGGACTCCAGTGCAGTAAGTTGACCCCTCATCCTTTAATATTTAGTCTGTGTTATTGTATTAGTGCTTGCTTCATTCTCTCCTGCTGTGTTCTGATTATTCCATCTGTGACTTCTGGTTTCCTGGCTTCCTTTTTTCTCCCTGCCTAGCATAAGGCTTGGCACACAAAGGAACACTTAGTAAAGTGTTGTTAATGGATGGCATGATCCAATAAAGCCTTGCTCTGGCATCAGAATGCCTGAAATTCTCAGTTCACAACAAAACACTCTGAATGTGTGTGCATGTGTGTGTGTCCATCACCACTCATCCAATGACTCTGAGGGTAACTAAATCGGTGCTTCCAAAGTGCAGCATCAGCACATAGTTATTTTACATTCCAGTAGGAATTGAAGCAAGGAAACTTTTCCCCTTCATTTTTAAAAATAAATATTGTTCTGGTTCCAAGTGGTATATTTTTGACATCTTGTGTACATTTCTGAAGTACAGTCCAGATGAGTAACCAGCTCATGTATATGTCCATCCCAATCTAAGTACAGTAGATTCTTATTCATGGATAATTTCATTTCTGAAATCCTTATTACAGATAAAAATAAAATAAAAAGAATGATTTGGAAGCAGGTTGTGGGAAAGAGCAAGGCTAAAGTGGCAGTGATTGCTAAACAATCTCTTTGGGACCTGGGGGCAAGACTCGTGCATGAGGAAGAGAAGAATTAGGTGCTAAAATTTTATCCCTCCTCTCTCATTCCTTCCCATACAGATTTTCTAAGGGACATGAATGGGAAGCAGCTGATGGCTTCTCCCAAGAAGGCAGGATAATTTCACAACATGAGTATGGCCAAAGACAAATGAACCCAAAGAAGACAACTAGGTAAAACAGGTCTCAGAGAACACTACCCACTAGGTCACCTGGTGAGAAACACCTCCTTAGAGTCCCAACTGAGGGTAAAGGGATCTTTTTTTTTTCTATTTATTTTACAACATGCAACATTGCCAAAGTACCTAATATGTACCAGGTACTGTGCTTGACACTTATCAACATCAACTACTTTACCCTGTTGGGATTTCTATTCCTGTTTTACAGATGAAGAAACTGAAGCTCAGAGAGAAACAGAGGTGAAGTCATTTGCCCATTATCACAGACTGGCTGACTCCATAATCTGGGTCCTTTGCGTTGTACCACTCTGCCTTTCTGAGGTATAGTCAGTGAGCTCTGGCAACAAGAAGGAAGCTGAAAACCCCTCTCCAGTAAGCCTAAGGTTTCACAGAGACATTGGTCTTAAATGATGAATGGGATATACCGTAATAAAGAAAAAGAGAAGGGTATTCATTCCTGACTGAAGGATAGCAGATGCAAAGGGGTTAATGCCGGGAAGAAAACATCATATTCAAAAAATTGTCGATAGTTTGGTGGGGTTACCTGAGAGAGGACAGGTGATGGAGTATGAAATTGGAGCCATTGAGGCCAGTTTATATATCCCCTTAAGGAATGTGGGCTTTCTCCTGAAGGAGATGAGAAGGACTGAAAGAGAGGGACTGGAGATCAGATCTGTGCTTCGAAAAAAGCACTGGGGCAGCCGTGTGCGCAGACTGTTCAGAAGAGGCCTGGATGCTTCAGAGACTGAGCTGGGAAAGTATGGCAATAGTCAAGGTCAGAGTCAGGCTGAGAAGCAAGTGGAGGCCCAGCTCAGAAAACACTGCCCCCAGAGCAGTCACTGCAAGCTGGCCTCAGCTTAACTTCAAAGCTGGGATTCCAGGCTTTGCACCATCTACCCCCACAGCCCTTAAGCACTGTGTGCTTTGCTTTGGCCTCAAAACCAGTAACAAGTCTTTCTTTGTCCTTTGGGGACTCCCCGTTTGTCTTCATCTTCTAAACTGGCGGCTTTGTTGCTCCCCTGGGCCTAGCCTAGCCCAGCTGGCTAGGAAGGGCAGAGAAGTCAGGTAGGATCCAAGCAGAAAGAGCCCTGATTAGCACATGTTTCACATTCCCCACATTGCATGGCAATTCAAAACCAAATCCTACGGGATTGTTTATGTAAAGATATGGGATGAATTTGAGGCTTCTTTTCTTTCTTTTTCTTCTTTCTTTCTTTCTTTTTTTTTTTTATTAAGTGTGTTTCTGGACTGCAGCTATTTCCTCTGTCCTTGTGTTAAGTAATAGCAGAGGGAGAGAGAAAATAAAAGTCTGCAGCAATGCAGAAAAGATGTTTCTGGAAAAGTCCAGAGGAGGGAGGGAAATCCAGCGAGGGGGCCCACAGCAGTGTTCAGGGAAGGCCAGAGAATGTGACTGTTGCTGGGTGGGGGTGGGGGTCTCAGCTAGAGCAAGTATATAGAAGTCAGGCAAAGCCTACATAACACACAGGCCGATGTCAGCTGCCAGCTCCATGCAATCAGCACTCAGATTTGATTTTGCTCTGGTCATCCACAGCTTCTGTAGCCCCAGCACAACTCCAGTGTGTGGGCTCTCAACATTAACCAAGGACATAAAAGCTTTACACAGGTAAAGGCAGCCATCAGTGCACGCCTGGAAAGCCCACACTCCCAAAGAACAGGAGGGTCTCACCAAAACCTCCCAGGCTTCCCTCGTTATGTATACAATTCGGAAATAGAGCCAAGATGAGAAACCTGGTCATGATATGTATGTCTATTCGTATCTGAGAATAATAGAATCGCACTCATGGGCAACTTTATGCATATTCCTGAAACCCCAATTGCAGAAAAAAGAGCAGGGGAGCAGGTTTTATTTTATTTTTTATCTTGCTCCCTCTCATTTCCCTTGAGATATATAGATACAGGTGACAAAGTACAACTGAAGTCTTTTTTTTGTAAGTCACAAGTGAGTTTTGTTTGAAGAACATTTTGTTTCTTATTTTTATTTATCTTCCTTTGCTAGCCTATGTAAGGTCGGTGGGTCTTGGGGGCCTAGGCAAACAGGATGTGGCAAAGGGGAGTTAAAGAGAAACTAACTCAAGGGAGGGGAAGGAGTAGTAGGTCCAGAGGGTACCGGTGGAGCAGGCTTGGTTGGCCTGAAGTATGGAGGAGGAATGGGAGGGTCAAGTCTGAGAGGAGGGCAAATGAGAGTTTCTGGGGCTTTGGAGAGCGGTGAGGGGTCGGAGTCCAGAGAGTGGTTGGTTGAGAGAGGCAGAGGGAAGGACAGGGAGAAGGACGGGAGCGCAAACCCCAGAGTGTCGTGAAAAGTGCCTGAACATAAGGAACTTCCGAACATTTGCTCGTCCTGCAGCAGTAATTATCAAGATCAGTGGGGATGTTGAAAGCAAAAGTCCTTTCGGGTGGCCAATGAGGCTGATTGTCCGGAGGATATTGAGGCCCAATAAAGGCTCACATTTGATTAGCCACTCGATCTCTCGTGTGGATTCCTTACAGCCTAATTTGTTAGTTTTGTTTTTAGTCCTCCTCTATGTTGTTGATTACATGGTTAGCTGTATTTTTGTTAGTCCATCATTTCAGGTTTTTTTGATATTCAATATTATATTAATTTCAGGTGTACAGCATAGTGGTTAGACATTTATATAATTTCAGAAATGATCCACCTGACTAGCCTAGTACTCACCTGGCATTATGCATAGTCATTATCATATTATTGACCATATTCCCTATGCTTTACTTTACATCCCCATATCTATTTTGTAATTACCAATTTGTACTTCTTATTCCCTTCCAACTTTCACCTTGCCCCCCCCCCTCATCTATCTCTCCAATAAATCTAGATGTGGAAGCAATTGTACCCACTGACACCATACATAGTTATTACAATATTATTCACTATATTCCTTGTGCTATATCCTACATCTCCATGAATACCATGTAACAACCAATTTGTACTTCTCAATACATTCCCTTTTTCACCCACCCCTAACCACCCTCCCATCTGGCAACCATCAAAACGTTCTCTGTATCTATGAGTTTGTTTCTGTTTTGTTTGTTTATTTTGTTCTTTAGATGCCACATATAAGCAAAATCACATTGCATCTGTCTTTCTCTGTCTGACACACTCCACTCAGCACAACACACTCCAGCTCCATACGTGCCATTGTGGATGGCAGGAACCCATCCCCTTCCATTGCCGAGCAGTATTCCATTGTATACATGTACCACCTCCTCTTTATCCATCCATCCATCAATGGACACCCAGGCTGCCTCCGCATCTTGGCCAGTATAAACAATTCTGCAATGCACATATGGATGTACTTGTCCCTGTAAAATCTTCTGAAAATGTGTAACATTTAGGGAAACCATTATCATTTCTTAATTGATAGCTTTATTGAAATAATTTACATTCCATAAAGTTCATCCATTTTAAGTGAAATTCAATGTTTTTAGTACAATTATGGTGTTGTACAACCATCATCATATCTAATTTTAGAACATATTCATCATCCCCCAAAAGAAATTTTTAGTGCACATACAGTCAGTCCATGTTCCCACCCCCAGCCGTAGGCAACCACTAATCACTTTCTATCCCTATAGATTTGCCGTTCTTATAAATGGAATCATAAAATATATGATCTTTTGTGTCTGGTTTCTCTCACTTAGCATAATGTTTTCAAGTTCATCCATGTTGTGGGATGTATCAGTACTTCAATTCTCTTTATTGCTGAACAGTATGGCTGTATCACATTTTATTTATCCATTTACTAGTTGATGGACATTTGGGACATTTCCACATTTTGGCTATTAGCAATAATGCTGCTCTGAATACTCAGGTACAAGTTTTTGCGTGGACAAATATTTTCATTTATTTTGGGTAGCTATCTAAGAGCAGAATTGCAGGATCATGTGGTAATTGACCATAGATGTATGGGTTTATTGCTGGACTTTCAGTTCTACTTAGCTATATATCTTTCCTTATGTCAGTACCACGTTGTCTTGATTACTATAGCTTTATACTAAGTTTGAACTTAAGAGGTGTGAGTTCTCCACATTTGTGGTTCTTTTTCAAGATACTTTTTTGGCTATTGATGGGCATTTAGGTTGCTTCCACATCTTGCTACTTGTATTGTAAATAGTGCTGCAATGAACATAGGGATTCATATGTGTTTTTGAATTAGTGTTTTGTATTTCTTCAGATAAATTCCCAGAAGTAGAGAATATAGTCAATAATATTGAACAATTATATGTAGTGCCAGTGAGTACTAATCAGGGGGGATCACCACATAAATTATATAAATGTCTAACCACTGTATACCTGAAACCAATATAAAATAAGATTGGATGTCAACTGTAACTGAAAAAAAGAAATAATTTTAAAAGGATTATTTTGGCTAAACAGGGTACATGCAATTTAATATTAAATTTAGAATTAAAGATTAAGGTTTTCAGGTTTTTTTGGGTAGATGCCCACTACCCAAAAAACCTGAAAACCTTAATCTTTAATATATTTTTATTTATTTATTTTTATTTTTGACAGAGAGAGAGAGAGAGAGA
>PVKE010045746.1:0-12508 GCA_004027555.1 Craseonycteris thonglongyai | reverse complement strand
CTATCCCTAAACATAACCCTAACCCTAGAGCTAATCGTAACTCTAAACCTAAGTCTAACAGTAACCCTAACGCTAACACTCACTCTCTCTCGTCTTTCTCTCTGTCAAAAACAATAAAAAAAAAAAAAGGAATCTCAAGAGGAGAAAAATTAAGCTCCACCTCTTGCAAACAATGAATGGGCAAAGAACAAGTAACAAGGTCACACAAGAGGACTTGAGAGTTCCTTCATACCTGAGATTCTTTAACAGTATTCATGAATCAGCAAACAAAGGACAAACCTTGAAAATGCTTGTATTTGAATCATCACACCCCTAAATTGGCCCACTGGGGCTCTTGTAATTGATGTATTTGTCAAGAGGAGTGGCTCAGTAATGGCTTTCAGGACACTCATTCAAAGTGGCAAGGGTGGGTGGAGGGGGATTAACTGATTTCCTTTGTGGAATAAAAAACACTATCATTTTCAGAAAAAAGAGTAGATTCACAAAAAGCTGAAGTTAGATATTGTTTTGATCATACTATTATTGGAACAAAAAAGTGATAAAACTATATACAGTTGTTTTATATATATATATATTTAGTAGTAGTTATATATATATATATATATATATATATATATATTTTATTATTTTTTTAATTTGGGGAATTGTTTTATTTGGATGAGTAGGAAAAAAAGACTTCTAAGCATTCCTGGTTACTAGGCATTACTAATCATTAAGAACCCATGAGTTTATGAAGTTATAGTTTCAAGAATTTTATAAAGCAATAAATGAGAAGTCATGGTCCAAACATGACCGGATTTGGGGCAACTGACGGGTTATAGCACAAGAGAATCCACTGAAACTTGATGTTGGAAATACTCTCGTTTTACAGACCAGGGTTTATGAGACATTGCCCTTCTCATGAGTGTAATTCTCCATGACTGAGTCTGCAGTGAATAGTATTTATACAATTTTGATTCTGTCAATGCTGGTTAGTAACTGTCACTGTTTGGAATCAACCTCTAATCAAAAAGACGAGAAGAAACAAGTAGAGCTATAGAACAGAATGCAAATGGTAGTAGCCGTAACAGTTATGGTATGATTGCTATAACTAGAGGTGAGGGTTGGTAGTGAGGGAAGAAGAAAAATGACAGAATAGTTCATGAATTTTCCTACACTTTATAGTCGAAGAGGTGAAAGATGGTTGATAGAGATTATATAAAGTTGATGAATCAAGAAATAGTGTGTTAAAGTTGCAATAACATTAAAATATATTATTTCAAATTAGAGTAGAATTCTAACAAAAGTCAGGAGGAAAGGGGAGTGGGAAGTGGTGTAAGCTATGTTCCTAATTTTTTACCAAAAAGGAGTCACATGTTACTGAACAGAACCATGAACACATTCTATAGACTTAGAGTGAAGGTGTTTCCCACCTGAATAACAGAACCTGAGATTGGTGGCTCTGGGAATAGGGTGGCAAAGGTGACTTTTACTTTTTTCCTATCCTTCTGTACAATGTTTGCTTTCTTATCACATACTGAATACATATTACATTTTAAGTGAAAAATGTAAAACTCCACGTAGTTGCTAGCATCTATAAGTTGAGATAAGTCTATGTCCACTAGGTTTTAGTAGATAAACATCACAAATATCAATCCCTCTAGTTAACTTTAACAAATAACAAGATTTCACTTACTTCATAAATTCACACTTCACATTTTATTCTTTTCCTTGGAAAAGACAGTAGGAATCATTTCATAAATTACTACCTTGGTGATGAAAAATACTTAGCGTAAGCTAACATTCTACGATTTATCCTTAAATATGCATTTCTATACCACACCACCAAAAACACCTTAAAATTTTCAAGGTTAACGCAAATGGGCAAAAGTCTGGGCTCATAAAGAACTTACCCTCCATCCTAGGAACAGTTCATGAAGCAGTTTTAATATCTGTCCCCCAGTTCCTGATCCTGAAGGTTATTCTGAGTTCTTTTGGAAGGCCCAGATACAGCCTTTGCATTTTTCTTTTTTTAAACAAACACCCTGCTATCTAACTGTAGAAGATATTCAAAGGATTCAAGAATGATTAAGATACCAAAGAAGCAAATGGATAATCTGTCTTGGTTTAAAAGGTGGCATTAAAAAAAAAAACATTTCCTTGGAGCAATATCAGTATCCAGTACACAGTGAGCAGACAGAAAGAGAAACAACAAGAAAAATGATGAGGTTCATGGTCAGAGTCCAGGCGGATAAAGATGATTTTTATATCACCGTGCATTGTTTTCCTTTAAGAAATGAGGGGAGAGATTTTATGAAAGCTCCTTGGGATTCTATAGTAAAAACAAACGAACAAACAAAAACTTTTTATACTGATATGAAATGCTCAGTATTTTATTTTACAGATTCATTGAACCTCAAAGTAGAAAGGGACTTATACTATAGCAATTTACAACAATCACACAATATAGATCAGACCATCTACACTTCCTATGAGAAAATTTATAAAAAGGGTTGAACTATCACAGCTCCTGGGATCACCAAGATCACCAATAGTGCTTATATAAAAGTTTACTTAGGGAAAGCCGGGATGGCTCAGTGGGTTAAACGCTCACTTTTCAGCGCCGGGGACCGAAGATCGAATCCCGGCCCCAGCCTGTGCGGACCCATATGCTGAACTGGGGAGTCCCCCCAGTTCAGTTCTCTCTGTCTCTGTTTCTCTCTCTCTCTCTCTCTCTCTCTCTCTCTCTCTCAAAAACAATAAAAAAAAATATATTCTCTTTAAAAAAAATTACTTAGAGAAGAATGGATAAACACATATTGGCATATCTATACAGTGACATACTATACAGCAATGAAAAGCAACAAACTACTGCCATGGATATATCTAACAGGATTAATGTTAACTGAAGACACCAGGCAGAAACAGTACGTATTCTATGATTCCACTCATGTAAAATATAAAACTAGTCATGGTGCTAGAAGTCAGTTAGAACAGTGTAACTTTGGAGGGAGTAGAGATTGGGAGGGGGTGCCAGGGGGCTTTGGGGTTGCAGTAAAGTTCTATTTTTTATCTGGGTGTTGGTTACATGGGAGGTTTCAGTTTATAATAATCCATCAATTAAAAACTCACTTAAAAAATAACACATAGGGCTCCCTGCTAGTTTATGTGTTACCTTTATATAGGTTTTCTTTAAATGTCCCCTCTAAGTGAGTGACTAAGGAAAAAGGCACTTCATGGGCAGAGGTAGCCTCACCAGTTGGGGCCTTGGCAAAAGGAGGGCAGGTTGGGCTTTATCCCACCTATGCACTCAGCTAGATACAAAATCACACATCTGGACGAACATCTGCAAATCTACCCAACACTCATTTGAACCTTCCCCACCATAGCTTTATGAGGTTAGGCAGATGTCCTTATTCTACAGATGCAGAAGTGGCATTGAACAGTAAGACTGATGAAGGAAGGCATCACAGCTAATACACGATGGAGCCAGGACGGACTTCTTGGCCAGTAGCTCTTCATAATGTGGAAGCTCTCTACATTACTGTGTATATTGTTATACGTCATCTCAAATGTTTATAGATTAAGACAGGGGATAAATACAAAGTCCAATGTTCTTAATATTGGGTGTTAGTGAAGGTCCTACATTCTAAACCCATTTGAAAAATATGCTCTGAGCATATAATCAGAAGTAAACATCCACTTTTTAGATGTTTAGCTATGCAAACAGATCAACAGAATAGAGATGTTTAGATATCAACAGAGCATCCTGGCCCTCCCATAGCTTATTGACTTAAGAATAGAAATCTTCCCCTGTCTTGAAAAATGAAAGCAAAAGACACACACACAATGTATATGCCCAGCTTACCTAGAAGTGTCTGCTTATTTTGGGAGGAGTCAGGCTCTGCAGAACATCTGCAAGACCGGAGGACAATCACTCCTCCAAGCACTCCATCTTCACCGGCCAGGAACGGTGAACCTAGGCAGACATGACTAGTGGTCATTTCTCAGTTCATTTTACTTTTTTCCTTTTCAATTTTCATTTGATTGCCAGAACAAAAATGTGGTATGAATAATATCTTGAACGATGCCCATTTCTTGACAATCACCATTGTTCGTACCTTGTATAGGCTTGATAGCAAAGGCAGGCTGATGCCTGAACAGGGTAATTTGGCAAAGACAGTGCCAGATGCTGCCAAGCCTTGAGTGGGGGGTTCAGCGTGCATTATTGTATTCAGAATGGAATTGGAAACACTACCAGATTAAAGGACCAAACACAAATACAGGAAAAAATGCTCAGCAACTCCCTTTGATCAGCTCTTAGGGATCACTTACCAGGCTCTCCCTGCTGTCAGGGGCATGCCACCAAAAGCTTTGATTTACTACCTTAAATTCAATTCTAAACAATAAGCCACAAACTTTATTACAAACATTTAAAAATGCTCCTGATAGTTTACACAAACAAGAGTGAAACTGTATTTCTATTACGCAAGTCTGGTGGTTGGAAACGCCAGGGCCTCTTTGAGATCTCACACACTGAAGCACTGTGAGCATTTCAAGAGCACGACATTTTAAGACCCCTCAGTTTTCCTCCCCAAGGACATCTTCTTCAAACATCTGGCATAGCAAGTGAGCACATGAAGAACAAATGCAAAATTAACCCAAGCACTATCAAAGAAAGTAGTGAAAATAAAACCCAACTAAATTGGATTTGGGGGGAGCTTCTGGTTAAATTTAGTAGATTAAATCCATGCATTTATCTCCATTCTTCCCTCAAAATCCCAGGAAGCAGAGAGGAAAGGGAAAAAACAGGCATGGCTCAATAAGGAAAGACAAAAACAAATACAAAACAACAAAAAAACAAACAAATAAAACCTGACCTTATAGAAAATGAAAAGAAAATGGACAAGTAGTTGGTCACCTAGCAGACCTGTGAAAGCTGATGCCGACGCTTCAAAGGAGGGTGGGGGAAGCAAGGTTGGTTGGAGTGGAGGACCATCTTAAGAAACCACCCAGTGTTGTCATCAAACCCCAAAAGCATCAGAAATCAGTGGCTTCAAGTTCTTCTGAAGGTAGACGGGGCTAAAATGAAGATGGTTAGTTGAGAGCATCCAAAAGGATCCTCTAGAGCAGAAGTCCCCAAACCCCAAGCCAGGGACCGGTACCAGTTCGTGGCCTGTTACGAACCAGTTCACATGGCAGGAGGTGAGCAATGCGCAAGTGAACGAAGCTTTATCTGTATTTATAGCTGCTCTCCATCGCTTGCACTGCCTCCCAAGCTCCACCTCTCTCAGTTGAGCAGCAGTACTAGATTCTCATAGGAGCATGAACCTGCATGCAAGGGATCTAGGTTGTGCACTCCTTATGAGAATCTAATGACTGATGATCTGAGGTGGAGCTGAGACGGTGATGCTAGTGCTGGGGAGTGTTTTCCAATACAGATTAACATTAGCAGAGGTTTGACTGTACAGAGATCATAATGAATCAATTGCTTGCAGATTCATATTAAAACCCCATCAGTGAATGGCAAGTGACAATTACGTTGCATCTAGTGGCAGGCTTTATAGTGGTAAGTGAGTTGATGTAGTTCAATCGCACAGCTGCCTCTGCTGGCAGGTTTTAACCCTTTTAGTTGACGGGCCGATATATCGGCTTTTGCATCTTGGGTGAAAAGTGTGGTGGGTCAATATATTGGCTTATATGTAGACCATTTAAAAGCACTAAAACTTATTACATTTTTTCTTGTTTCAGTATGACTGAAATAATTACATTCCTTTTTCAGACGATGTAAAAGAATAGTATTATTATTAACTAATTCAATTTATATAAAACTAAAAAAAAATGCATATGGATATCTAAAACAATACCTTCATAAGGTTTTTTTTCCCTAAGTTGATACATTTTATTGAATTACCCTTTGCATTTCTTGCTAGTACCACTGGCAGAAGGTAACACTAAGAGGGTTAAGTCAGAATTCGACACTTACTGTAGTCTGTGCGTGGCCCTCCCGTTACTTTATTTACCTCTTCCATCTGTGCCTCTTTCCTGCACTGCACACTTGTCTCAGATGAGACTGTCTAGTTGCAGGAAAACAAGTTCAGGACTCCCACTGATTCTGCATTATGGTGAGTTGTATAATTATTTCATTATATATTACAATGTAATAGTGCTAGAAATAAAGTGCCCAATAAATGTAATGTGCTTGAATCATCCTGAAACCACCTCATCCCACACCTGGTCCATGGAAAACCTGTCTTCCATGAAACCAGTCCCTGACCAAAAAGGTTGGGGACTGCTGCTCCAGACCAGGAGTTCAGTAAACTGGACCTGTCTGATCCACAGCCTGTGTGTGTACGATGTGCAAGCTGAGAATGTTTATTTTACAGTTTAAATGGTTATTTTTAAAAAGGGAAGAGGAGGAGGAAAAGAATATGTTATACAAACTATGACGTAGCCCTCAAAGTATAAAATACTTATCTCTACCAACTCCTAGGTCTAGAGCCCTCGATTCCAGCCTAGATAGGAAGTTGCTCCTCCCTAACTCTGTGAAACCAGGGTATTTAGTCTCTCGAGAGTATGAGCCAGAGCAAATGGAGACTTGGGGCCATCAGGTTCACACTTGGGAAGGACAGAGGCTCCACACTAAATCCAGGGGGTTGAAGTGGAAGTCATTATGCTAAATAGTGAGACAACAAGCTCCCTTCACCCACAGGCTCCAGAAAGTTAGACAGATATCCTCCGAGCAAGAGACTGGATAATTCCTTTCTAGCCACCCAAACAACGCAAGAATAAAGATCTACTTGAGAGACCCTTAAACAAAACAATCTTGTCCTTGCCCAGGGCCTCCCGGTGAAAGTGTGGTTCATACACTGAAGAATTTCAATTTAGCATCTTGGTACATAATTGTTAAACAGTTCAAACAACCTAGGATCACTAGCTGTTTCAGTTAGGCATCTAGGAAAGACATAGACCAAAACAAATAAAAAAGTACCACAAGGAAAACTTGGGCAACTTCATTGAGCAGAAAAAAAGTTAACAACAACAACAAAAAAAGACAGATAAAAAAATGAGAGAAAAAAATCTTTAAAATTAGAGAGAGAAAAATGAAAAAGTCAGAAGGATAGGCCAGAAGATCCAATATATGAATAACAGAAGTTCCAAAAAGAGAGACTAGAAGAAATGAAATTTCAAATAATTTAAATACATAATTCAAATAACATTATTCAAATAGTTTCTCCAAAAAATGAAGGATGAGTACTCGGACTGAAATGGATCATCAACTTCCCAGCACAACTCAAGAAAATAAAAGGCAAGGAAGCTGGAATGGCTCAGAGGGTTGAGTGCTAGCTTTGCAGCTCCAGGGTCTGAGGATAGACTCCTGGCCCCCGCCCATTCGGACCCATATGCTGAACTGAGGCATGTCCCCAGTTCAGTTCTTGCCAGGATGCATGTGGGAGGCCCCCAGCCCAGTTCCTGCCCCTGAGCAGCCCTGTGCCTACCTGTGGAATGAAACTATATCAAAAAACAAATGATGCACAACTATAGAGACTGCTCTGGGCCCCCGCTCCCCTTCTCTCTGTCTCTCTCTGTTTCTCTCTGTCAAAAAAAATAAATAAAAATAAATCTTTAAAACAAGGAAAAGAAAAGGGCCATGAAGATATACAACTGTGAAATATCAAAATACTGAGAAAAGAGAGAAAAGTCTGAAATCTTCCAAATGGAAAGAAAGATCACATGCAAAACAAGGGGATCATAATGACATCAAATTTCTCAACAGGATACCAGAAACTAGAAGATTAAGAGGCACTGTCTTCAAAATTACTCCCAACCTAAAATTCTATACACAACCAAAATGTCAATCAAATGTGAAAATAAAGCTCCACAAAGACTTAAAAGAATTTACCTCCGTGCACTCATTCTCTGAAACCTCTACAATGAATATATCTTGGTAAAATAAAAAGTAAGGTAAATAATGAGGAAGAAATTAAGATGTGGAGACAGGAGATCCAAAACAAAAGAAGACAAAGGGCATCCTGGATGACACACCACTACGCAGCAAGCAGGCTTCAAGAGCCAACAGTCCAAACTTGAGCAGGAATCCAAGAGGACAGAAAGATATTACCAAGGGGTCAAAAATTAAACTTACAGAATACGTGTGGGATTTGAAATTACTGAGAGAAAATGGTTTAGATTTTGAGAAAAGTTTGAGAATGACTGGTACCCCTCCACAAAAGAGTGATCGGTCACCCCGCCCGCCCCCCCAAAAAAAGAACAAGCCTAAAAAATAACAAGGGAAACATTAGCTGCAGGAAAAATAAGAACTTGTACAAGAAAAGGAACATAATCACAGTAGTGTGTAACTCAAATGCCATGAGAGGAAAAGAGGTTCCTGCGGGTATGGGTAAGTTTGGGGTTAGAAGAATAAAGGAACAACTAAATCCTCACCTTCCCTGGGGTGAAGATGAAAATATCTAAATTTGATACCCAAATAATAGCTAGAATTGAAAAATAAAGAAATAGTATAAGCATGTTATGTTGAAATATTTAAGTTCCAGAATAAATAGCTGAGAGTCAAAGTAGTAGCCTCGGGGGAAAGGATACTGTGGTGGGGAGGTGGGACTCATTTTCATTATAACACTGGAGATATTTTGTCTTTTCAATCAATGCATTGCTTTGCAAAAAAAAAACAAACAAAAAAAAAAACACCACAAATTTAAACTGCGAAACTAGAGTAAATTTTTTAATCCTCAACCTTTTAAAGAAGGAAGAAAGGAAAACTACCCTGCATTAGGCCTTGGTTCCATGCTTTCGCGTTCTGTATTTTAATTTTCAGAACCACCCTGCCAGGAGCTATTTAATTATCATTTTATAGATGGAGATCTGAGGTTAGAATTAGTTCAATGACTTGTCACAGCCATGCAACAGCTGAGCAGGGAGTGTGGCTTCCTCTCACATCTCACTGAGTCCACAGTCTTTGCTTCCTTTGTCACAATGCCTCTCAGCGAATGAGACTCTCTGGATAAGGTCACATTCCAACTTCACACTGGATAACCCCACCCCACCATCCCTCACAATTGGCAGCTCTAGAAGGGTTCCTTTCCCCCCCAAATCCTGGAACTTCTCCTGGGTTCCTTACACCTCATCTAAGCTCAAATCTCCCAATTTCTCCCTTTTGACTCAGACCTTCAAACCATGTCAAATCCTGTCTGTTCTCCCTGGGACTGCGTACTCGCTCTACCTCTGCCCCTTCACTTCCAATGACAGACTCTCCGTGTGATCTCATTGTGCTGAAAACACTGTAGAGGGCTCCAGTCAAACCTCTTTCAAATCTCTAAACTTATTAATGCAATAAATATGCACCATGGGGAATGCTGGAATAGCTCAGCAGTTGAGTGCTTACCTTGCAATTGCGAGGTCCATGGTTCCATTCCCGGCCCTGGCCCATGCAAACCCACATGCTGAACTGCTGGGGAACTGGTAACCGAATCAGCCACAGAGGTCCTCTCACCTCCGATGTGGGAGGCCCCCAGTTCAGTTCCCACCCTTGTGGCCCCATATCCACCTGTATGGAATGAAACTATGTCACAACTAATGATGTACAACTACAGAGACCGCTCTGGGCCCTCCTCCTACTTTCCCTCTTCCCCCCCCCCCCTTCTCTGTCACCTTTTTGCAGATAGGTAGGTAGATAGATAGACAAACAGACAGATAAAAATCTTTTTCAAAAAATGTACCATGTGCCGGGACTCTTCTAGGTATTGGCAATACATCAGTGAACAAAATGAAGTCCCTACTCATATCTAGTTTAGCAGGTTGGTGGGCGAGTAATAAAATCACAAGTCAATAAAGAAACCTATCCAGACAATAGTAAATGCTATGAAGAAAATGAGTCATTAAATGATGGAGGGTGAGACTGGGGCAGGAAAGGCATCTTTTGGTAAGGAGCTAATCATCCCCTCCCCATCTCCCACCCATGTAAGTGGAAAAACTGTCTTCTATGAAACCAGTCCCTGGTACCAAAAAGGTTGGGGACCACTGATTAACAAGCCACCCAGTCTGTGGTATTTTGTTAAAGGAGCCCAAATAGTCTAAGATGCCAAGTCATCTATGACAATAAACAGATATAATCAGTGCTAGAAGGGAAAACCAAGCAGCATAAAGAAGATACAGTGGTATGGTCTGTATGGAGGGAAATGGTATTTTAATCAGAGATACAGTAGGCAGCTTCTCTAGTGAAGGTAGGTGATGTTTTAGGATAAAAACCCAAGCAAGTGAGAGAACAGCAATACAAGGTATTGGGATCTTGAAGCAACATTTTCCTATATAGGTAAGAAATATATTCCCATATGTAATTGTGCCTAAAACCAGGAATGGTATTCCTCATTTTAAATCAAGAAAAGAAAAAGCTAGGGAATGCCAGGATAGGTCAGCAGGTTGAGCGCTTGCCTTGCAACCATGAGGTCTGGGAATCAAATCCTGGCCCCGGTCCATGCAAATCCACATGCTGAACTGTGGTGCAACTGATAACCACTGGGATGGCTCAGCAGTGAAGGCTCTCTTGTCTCCTATGGGGTAGGCCCCTGGTTCGGTTCCTGCTCCATGAGGCCCCACATCCACCTGTGTGGAATGAAACTATGTCACAACTAATGATGTACAACTATGGAGACTGCTCTGCGTCCTTCCCTCTTTTCTCTCTCTCTCTCTCTTTCTCTCTCTCTCCCCCCCCCTCTCTCACACACACACACACACACACACACACCTCAAACAATAAAACAAATCCTTTTTTGAGAAGAGAGAGAGAAGAAAAGAAAAGGAAGGATTAATATTCAGCTGATTATTATTGGCTGGTGTCCCTACTGGGTTGTTGACTCTTGACTATTTCAACAGAAGATATCTTATTCACTATTGTACTTTTTAAAAATGTACTATGAAAAGCATACACACAGGTTTTAAATAATCAATAACAAAATAATCTACAATAAAAGCATCTGTCTTACTCCAGTCCTATTTCATAGAGGTACCATCATTTTCCATGTATATTCTTTTTGAAACTATCCATACTTAAACACACATCCTTTTTCAATTTTTCATTCAGTAGGACCATGTTTTACAAATGACTCTGGCCTTTTAATTTTAATAATATGACTTGGAGAGCCTTCCATTTCAACCCACACAAATTTAAATCATTCTTTTTAACAATGAATATACTCTTGGACATGAATGCCATCTTTAACTAGTTCTCTAGTGATGGGCATTTAGATTGATTCTAGTTTTGTGTTTTGCCATTGCAAGTAATGCTACGGTGAACATCTGGACACATTTATCTTCATACATATATGAATATATCTATAGTATACATTTCTATTAATGAATGTAGAGTTGATTAGTCAATCAGCATACTCATTTAAGTTATTCACTACAGATTCTCAAACTGCCTTCTTTAAAGATTTATACTCATGAGAAACAGGGTTTGACAGTGCCCATTTGCCCATATCCTTAGCAAAACTGAATATTACAAAACTCATAGGTTATTAGCAACCTGTTATATGAAAAATAGTATCACACTGTTGTCTTGATTCATATATTTTAAGTTATGAGTAAAGTAAAATATCTATATGTCGATGACCCATTTCTATGTCTCTTCCTGTAAGTTGCCTTCATAATTGTGGTATATATGACAGGTGACCTACCCATTATCCAGTCTCTCTTCCTTTTGTTTGGGGTAGGAATGTGCTCAACCTCCCAAACTCCTTTGCAGCTGGAAGGCCAAGTGGCAGTTTCTAGCAGAGCTTGTTAAAGGGCAAACTTGACTAACGTGCATCTTACTGGCTTCTGTTGGTTGCCTCGAATGTAATGCCTAGAGATGGGATAGCCATCTTGTGGCTATAAAGAATAAAGCCACCCACTAAAAGACTGCCAAACAGAAAGAGGGTCTAGACCCCTGACATACTGTAGAGCCACTGTGCCAGCCTTGAACTGCTTTTAGATGTCTTATATGAGAAAAGGAAAGCCCTCATTTTGTTAAGGCTTTATTGCTGGGTTTCAGTCACATCAATCAAACATAATCTCAAATTTCCTTTATTCGTTTCTCTAGTGGATTCTTGTTTTATATTTTTGTTTTTTTCCCCTTACTATTTTGCTAAATTCTTTACACATTAAGTTAATGAGTCTTTGGTCATATATGTGTTACAAATATTTTCCCAGTGTCACATATCTTTTGATTTTGTTTATAACTTTTTTTGTAATAGTTAAGTTTTTAATGCTTATGTGGTCAAATTTATCAATCACTTTCCTATATGGTTTCTGTGTTAAAAATTTTACTGGAAAGAACTTCTGTAATCCAAAATTATGAAAACAACTTGTTCATGTTTTCTGTTAGCACTTTTATAATTTCAGTTTTACATTTAAAACTTCATTCCAGGGGAAGCCGGGATGGCTCAGTGGGTTAGGCGCTCACTTAGAAGCCCCGAGGACCGAGGATCGAATCCCGGCCCTGGCCCGTGTGGACCCATGTGCTGAACTGGGGAGT
>PVKE010045745.1:0-12506 GCA_004027555.1 Craseonycteris thonglongyai | reverse complement strand
GGGGGGGGGGGCTAGGGAGCCGCCTGTCCTGGGGTTGGGCACCAGGCTGAGGACATGGACTGTGGGGATGGGACACTGCAGGGGTGGGTGGAGGGGACCCCACCTGAGACCCAGGTGCAGGGCAGGGCCCCCCAACCTGAGCACATCAGGCTGACCTGGGCAGGGCCTCTCACTCTCTTAAAGACACCAGGCTCCTTTTGAGGTGAAAAAGCTCAGCCTGAGAGCAGGCCTGCCGTTAGGACCCCCTCGATGTGGCCCGAGAGGCCCTGTCATGGGCTGGGTGCCCCAGTGGGCAGGAGGAGCCGGGTGCTGAGTGTACTCAGTAGCCTGAGTCCCCATTGGTTCCAGGGGACTCGGTGGGAAGCCAGGCCCCACACACTCCTCATCGTTAAGGGCAAGTCTGTGCCTGGTCAGCACTGATTGAGCACCTACTGTGTGCCTGGCATTGTGCAGGCCTCTAGGGTTCCATAGAGTTCTCTCCAGGGTCTCCTGGAGGAGGAGGTGGGCGAATGGAAACTCTGGAACCAATTTGTTCATCTTCTGTGTATGGCACCTAAAGCTTCCGTGTTTACCTTCCCAGCCTTGCAACCTCTTCAAAACCCTTTCCTTGATTATGTACCGGTATATCCCACAGACTGTCTTCCGTGCCTGCCAGTTTCTAGGACAGAAATCTTTCCTTAAATGTTTAGTCACGTTTACTTACAAGGTCCCCAGCTCAAGAGCAAACCTCCGAAAGACAGGAATGGTCCTTTTATTATTATTATTATTGTTATTATTTAATCTTCCCTTGTCTGTAGTTATACCCATGGCTGATCATCAAACGTATCGATTACTCATTGTCCCAATTTCTAAACTCTTTGGTCATCCTATTTTACAATCTGCTGGATTCTGAGAGTTTCCCATCTGTGGGAGGGCTGAGTCAGAGAGCAATTCTCCACCTCCACCGCTACAGAATAAATCTCGCTTTCTTCCGAAAACCTGGCGAACCTGGAGGGAGCTGACCCCCAGAGAGGAGGAGGCCGGGAGCCCAGGCGAGGAGACGGTGGAGGACCTGCAGGACCTGATCAGCAGCCCCCACTCGCCCTGGGCTCTGCAGGAAGGCTCCAGCGCTGAGGACCGCTTTCTGAGACATCTGGCCATTCAGAACCCCCTGGTGCTCAAAGACACCTTCTTCTACTCCTACTTCAGGTCCCTGAGGGTGGTGGACAAGCAGGTGAGGGCTGGGAGTGGGCAGTAGCGTGGAGCTGAGCTTAGGAGCCACCCGCCTCACGGCAGTTAGTGGAGGGGGCTGGGGGCGTTCCTTCCAGTTAATTCCCCTAGAGTCAGCTGCTCACTTGCCTTCCTCCGCCCTGGGTGGGAGTCCGCTGTGTATCTTCTAGAGCTGGTGACGGGAGCAACCCTGCAGTCAGCCCTCCTGGGTCTTTTCAAAGCTTTCATGTTGGTTTTACTTAATTAAGGACGGCGGGGGGGGGGGGGGGGGGGGGGGGGGGGGGGGGGGGGGGGGGGGGGGGGGGGGGGGGGGGGGAAGTGAGGATGGCTCAGCGGATTGAGCGCTCAGCTTGCAGCCCTGGGGTCTGAGGATCGAATCCTGGCCCCGGCCTGTGAAGATCCATATGCTGAACTGGGGTGAGCTTCCCGTGCGGGAGGCCCCCAGTTCAGTTCTCACTGGTGCATGCCTCCTATGGGGGAGGCCCCTGGCCAGTTCCTGCCCTGCACAGCCCCACCCTTACCTGTGAAATGAAACGTAAAACTAATGCTGTCAACTATGGCAACTGCTCTGGGCCCTCCCCCTTCTCTCTGTCTCTCTCTGTGTATGTCTCTCTCTCTCTGTCAAAAACAATAAAATGAATCTTTAAAAAACTGTGGGTGCTGGGGGTGGGGTGGGGCAGCCTAGTACTATGGTAATTTCTGTTCCTAAAAAGCCGCCTTTGCTTACATCTATCACAGAACCCCCACATTGCATGCAAACGCGGCTTTGGCCTTCCTGAGATGACTTCTTTCCCAGAGAAACTGAATCACACAGTTCTTAGGGGTTGGGGGCTGGGGTGCAACTCGCACCCATTTGCCTGGGACTTGCCCAGTGTTAACGCTGAAATTCTCACGTCCCTGGGGCTCCTCCATCCTAGGCGAGCCCGCACGGTCGGTCACCCTAGAGAAGACAGGTCCAGTGGAAAGGGACCACAGGAGGCTCTGTGTGTGAGCCAGAGGGACTCCTCAAGACTTGGGGTTCACACTGGCTCAGGGGTAGACAGCAAAGGAGATGGGATTCCCGCCCTGGGAGCTCACAATCCAACAAGGGACACAGGACACTGAGCTGGACAGTCAGAGCAGGGGCGAGGCTTGAAGAGGGAAGAGCTCTCCACAGTGACTGACACGCAGGAGAGGTGGGGGAGGGGAGCTGGGAGGCTACTGCAGGGGATAAGCCGAGGGTCCTCGGGCTTTCAGCCGGACACTGCCCTGCCCCCCGGAGCACTCAGCCTCCTTTCCTTCTCTCCCAGGTGAGCCTGGTGGATAAAGACCTCCTGAAATTTTCAAAGCTTGAAGAGTTGGTGCTGAGTGCTAATCAAATCACGGAGATTGATGCCTTCAATCTGCCCCCAACTCTCAAGGTAAAGGAGCCCAGCTTCCGTTTTGGGCCTTGGAGCCTGCATTGCTCCTCGCCTGCCCGGCACATGGAAGGCTTGGCCATTGTGTGCTGATTCCTTTGGACCCCGCAATTCCCTTCCTAGGTACAGCCCCAAAGAATAAAAGGCAGGGACCCCCACTCTTGCACGCCCACGTCCATAGCAGCGTGGCTCACCAGAGCCAAACGTTGGAGGCACCCCCTGTGTCGATAGGTAGACGAGGGATAAGCCGAGTGTGATCCATCCCTGTAATGGAGTATTATTCAGTCATGCAAAGGAATGAATGACACGTGCAAGGTCCCACAGAGGAACCTTGAAAACGTGCTGAATGCCCAAGGCCAGACGTGAAAGGCCACGTAGCAGATGACTCCACCTGCGTGCAGCACGTACCAGAGGCAAATCCATGGAGACAGAAAGTAGATGAGAGCTTACCAGAGTCAGGTTCTCTTCAGGTTCATTCCGTATTCCATCCAGGCTCCCTCTGGCTTTTCCAGAACCACCACTGTGAGCCGAGAAGTTGCCAAAGCGTCATGCACCCTCTCCCACATCACCTCTCAGTCCCGCTTTTTAAAGTTTCTTTCACAAACGATAGACTTTCCAACACCTGCCACAGGGATATTCTGTCCCCCGGTTTTTTAAGGGACTCGGGGAGGCGGGCCATCTGTCCTGGAAATCCTCTGCTAGTTTCCCAGGGCCCCTGAGCCGTAACTCTGCTGAGACTCCCAGGGCGGAAGGAAGGGGGCTGTGAGCGGCTCTCAGTCCCTGCCCCCGTCTCTGTCCTCAGGTGCTGGAGCTCTATGGTAACAGCATCTCCAGCATGGAGTGTCTGTGCGTCTGCCCGCCCCCCGGCCTCCAGCACCTGGGACTAGGTCACAACAAACTTCTGGGCCCCTTGCAGAGTCTGTATGTCACCAAGGAACACTGGTAACTGCGGGAGCCACACGTGGGAAGCGAGGGGAGGGACTAAGATTTGGGGGTTCCGCCCTGGTGGCTTGAAGGACCCAGCTCTGCTCTCTGTAGCAACTCGTGGTGACAGACCTAGTAAGGTTTACTTCTCTGACCCAGTAAATGGAAATCGCATGAAGCCCGCGGCCGGGCCGGGGGTGGGAGTGAGGCGGGCTTTGCTCCATGCCATGTGTCCCAGTGGGGTCTCGCAACGTGGGCGCTGTGGACACTGGGGCCGGATAATTCTTCGTGTGGGGCCCCCTCGTGGGCAGTAGGGTGTGGAGCAGCACTCCTGGCCTCTACCCCCCAGATATCAGTAGCACCCACCCAACACCCGTGGTGACAACCGAAATGTGTCCAGACGGTGTCAAAGGTCCACTGAAGACAAATTGCCCTGAGCTGAGAGCCGCTGCCTGACAGACAACACTTGTCCCCTTGCTGGATGAGCCGTGGAAACAGGATCCTGGACCCAAGGAGTCCGAGGGGACCTGAGGCAGCGGGGTGGGCAGGCTTGTCAGTGTCCTGGGTGGCACTTCCTGGGGTTCACTGTGGTTTCCTCCGTCGCGGCCCCGAAGGGGCAGAGGGCAGAGGGTGTAGGTCAGCCTCACGTCCCTGCTTTCCCATGTGACCTGGGGAATGCACTCTTGGAAGGTCCCTCTCTTGTCATTCCCGGCTTCCCTGCCTTGCTCTCCCCGGGGCCCTGCTGCCTCTCCACAGTCCTGGCCACGCACATACCGTTCCCATCACTGTCTCCCACTGAGCGCGGCCGTCAGGGAAAGGAGTGCGGGAAGGAGGCAGACACTCTCGATGTTGACCTTGGAAAATAATGCCCATCACGTGCCTAATGCCAGTGCGAACCTCCCCCAAACCTCCCATTGTTCGCTGTTTTGAACTCGAAAGGATGGTGGCGTGTCCTGAGTCCCCCTTGCTGATGCGTTTCCTGGGGTCAGGTCTGGGTGCCGGTCCCCAGGAGATGTTCTTCTCACGCAGTTCCTTCCATCTTGCTCGGTTCTCGGAGCTGAAATCGGGTCGATTTTCTAGTCTGTGCAGAGGGGAAAGCACACGCCCCCACCTGGCCCTCCTCACCTCCTCTGTCCTCCCTGGCCAGCTCTTCTCTACCCACGTGTCCCCAAGAGATGAACTGAATGGCTTGCTGTGATCAGCTGCCTGTCCAGCTTTGGAAAGTCCTCCGGCTCCTCAACCCCACCAAGCGCCCCCCTCACACACACACACCCAGCCTCCCCTTCCCGGGTCCCCCCATATTACCGGTGCTCCTACCCCCACCCACTGCTCCTCCCCAAAGTGGCTTCCCTTAGCCCTCCTTGCCGGTCTCTGTGGAGATCCTTCTAGATGCACGACACCGCACCGGGCTCCACGGGAGGTGTTGAACCCAGAAGAGAAGACCTGTGTCTGAAGTCAGGTGGAGGCAGGATGGGACAAGGGCCTTCTCTGTGCCTCAGCGAGGATGGCAGTGTCCTAGAGAGCAGGCAGTAGAGCCAGGAGCAGGGCTCACTTAGGTCAGGAGCCGCCCAAGGCCTGCGAGTCCGGATGGGCGTCCGCCCTTGGGGTCCGGGGTGCTGGGGGAGGCGGGCCGACGGGCCTCCTGCCACCCTGAGGGTCCCATCCGCGTTCCAGGCCCAACCTCGTGTCTCTGGACCTGGGCTTCAACGACCTGACAGATCTGCAGGGCATGGTGACCAGCCTCCGCACGCTGCAGCACCTCAGGCTGCTGGTGCTGCAGGGGAACCCGCTGGCCCTGGTGCCCTACTACCGCGGCCTCACCGTGGACAGCCTGCCCCGGCTCTGCGTGCTGGACGACGTCACCGTGTCTCCCAGCGAGAAGCACCCGTTCCAGGGGCTCAGCCACTGGGGGGGTGAGGCAGCTGAAACGCCCCGGCCCATCTGCACCCCCCAGGGGCCGTCGGTCCTCACAGTGCCCCGCCTGGCCCAGACCCTGTTTGGGTGCAGTTCACCTTCGGGGTCACAGTTCTCTCCCCGATTTGCTCCCTGGGATTGAATGGCATTTGGGGACCGGAGGGGTGGTGAGGCCAGGACCACCTCGGCCCCCTCCCTTCCGAGGCAAATGGGACACCGTCTGCAGATCGGCAGCTTCTTCACTTTCCGGGTGGCTGGAGATCACCCCCTGGTGGCCCTCGTCGTGAGCTGCACCACAGGGGTGACCCACTGCGTGCTGGGCACGTGCTGAGGCAGCAGCACGCCTTCTCCATCTGGAACCAGCCTACAAAGCGGCTACACTCATTCTGGCCACACACACGGGGGAAACAAGGCTTAAAAAGGGCGTCACACCAAAAGGAGGCTGACCCCAAGTCACTGTGCTGCAACGTGGCCGAGCTGGGACCGACATGAAGTCCGCCAGCTCCCAGGCTCAGCCGGCGTAGAGGGGACAATGCAGGCAGCCCCCTCACCCATCCGGGGGGACCCCCCTCGCCATCTGCCCTCCCACTTCCATCCCCAAGACGCCCCTCACTCCAGCCCTCTCCCCCTTGCAGACTTGCTAGCCCGCGAGGCCCAGTTTCTGGTGACGATTGGGAATGTCAGAGGTATTCCGGACGGCTCCGTCTTGGACCCAGAGACGGGGCCCCACGGCCCCTTCATCACATACAGCTACTACGTGACCTACGACTTCGTGGAAGACGAAAGAAGTGAGGGCAGCGAGCATGCCGGTGTGCTGGCTGAGGTTTGCACCTCTCCCTGGGCCGGGGGCTCTGGTCTGGGACCTACAGGGTCTCCTCTGCAGGGAGAACTGCTTCTTGGGGCCCAGGGAAAGTCCCGGGCCCGGTCACCCCGATTCAGTCCTCATCCGGAGCGGAGAGCGGGCTGTGGCTCAGCCCCTTTCTTGCAGCTGGAATGACTGGCAATCACACTCACCCTTCTGTCCCTGTGAAATAGGAGCCAACGACCGAGGGGGGAGCCCAGAACTTCACCACCAGGGTGATGGCTCCCAGCCCCAGCCTCCAACCCCCCCACCTACCGGCTCCCATCCAGGGGCAGCTAACCCAAGGGGATCAGCCCACACAAGCTGGGGCTGTCTTCTCGCTTGGCGGAGACCTCTCAGAAAGCTAGCTTTTCCTTTCTTCTTAACTTCCTGCCTCCCGAGTCCACGTCCCGCCAGACGCTGACCCCTGCACACACGTTCACGCGGCTGCCGGTGGCAACCAGAACACGCCGGCCTGGCTGTCTCCCCTTCCCCTCCTGCAGGTTGTCAAACCCTCTCCCAGTGTGGAGCAGTTAGGCGAGGAGGTCCCCGAAGAGGCCGCCCCTGTCCCCGTCCCCGGCGTTCCCGTCACCGAAGAGGCCGAAGGCTCCCCAGAGTCCGTGCCCACGACAGCGTCCCAGTCGGCAGACGTAGGGGAGTCCCTGGTCTCCAGCAGGTCCACCCCCTTGCCGGGGTCCGTAGACGCAGCCGAGGAGCTGGCCAAGCTGTGGCCGCGAATTGATCCCCACATCTGCCTGCCCCCAGGGTAAGGACGGAGGCGCCGGTCACCGGCCGGGCTCTCGGTGGGCTGTGAGTGGGTTTAGTGTTCCGCTGCTGTCCTTGAGTCCTGAGCTTCCACCCAGCGTGGCCCAGGTTTTCAGAATGCGTGAATTCCTTTAGTCAACTGAGAGAGAATAAATGGACAGCCCTTTTCATTTCAGCCTTAGGCTTCAACTTTTTAATTCATCTAAAACAGGCTTGTCCAACCACAGGGCCCAACACAAATTCATAAAATTTCTTAAAACATGATGAGATTCTTTTTGCCATTTTTTTTTTTTTTTTGCTCATCAGCTATCAGTGTCAGTATATTTGATGTGTGGCCCAAGACAATTCTTTTTCCAGTGTGGTCCAGGGACGCCAGAAGGCTGGACACCCCTGACGAGAACGTCTTCTGACATGGGGTTTGGCTCTTCTAACCTGAGTCCCAGGTTCTTTCTCACCTTCCTAAGTCTTACTTGACAAAGAGTCCTTTCTGATGATGAAGAATTTTATAAGGACGTTAAGAGTCAGTTCTCATTTACTACTGAAGTTCTGGCAACCAATTTTGTACTAATTTCAAAGCACCAAGCTTGGTTTGGGCTTATTATTTATTATCATTATTATTTTTTTAAACAAAATTCCTGCCAATGGCTTTTGTTGTTATCTGATTCTTCTGGTGGTCAGAGGGCAGAAAACAAAATTGGTAGCAGAGGCCCTGGTAACTGAACTGTTACCTCACGCCGACTTTGCTGCTGATGCCGAGGAGTTTGAGAAGCTAGCTTTCCTTAAAATGTGCTAATAGGATTATTTTTAAAATTATTTTTGACAGAGACAGAGAGAGACAGAGAGATGGGGGAGGGCCCAGAGCAGTCTCCATAGTTGTACATCATTACCTGTGACGTGGTTTCATTCCACACAGGTGGACATGGGGCCTTGTGGGGCGGGAACTGAACTGGGGGCCTCCCGCATGGGAGACGAGAGCCTTCGCCTCCATCCCAGGGGTTACCAGTTGCGCACAGTTCAGCATATGGGTTTGCACGGGCCGGGATTCGATTCCTGGACCTCACAGTTGGAAGGCAAGTGTTCAGCCTGCTGAGCCATCCCGGCCTCCCCAGACGTTTTTTTCCCCCCCAAACTCTGTACCCATTAAACACTAACTCTGCATTCCCACCCCCAGCCCCTGGGAACCTCTTTCCTATTTTCTAATTTTGACTATTCTAGGAGCCTCACGTAAGTGGAATCATATGGTATTTGCTGTTTTGTGTCTGGCATATCAGTTGGCACCACGTCTTCAGGGTTTGTCCACATTGTTGCACCAGCCACCATCTCCCTCCCTTTTTAAGAGTGAATAATATTCCATGGCACGCTTAGCCCATGTTTGTTCATCCGTCAGTGGACACTGGGTTGTGAATAATGCTGTGAACGCTGGTGTGCAGACATCGTTCTCTTTTAAGCGTGTTCTTCGGAATTCCTGCTTCTCTTCCAAGTGCGTTTCCACACTCGGTGTGTCCAGCCCCGTGGCTTCTGGGCAGTTTTTGACAGGCCCTGATGTATCGCCTGGTAACGATTCAGGCACTTTGAAACAATGCTACCTTTTCACTCCTACTCAGCTGACATTTTTCGAGTCTGATTCATGGCCGGTTGGTTTCCATCCACTGTTCAGTGCGCTGTCAGCTCCTGAAACAAGTCCCCATGTGGGATTTTCTGGTTCGCTTTCTCCTCTGTGTCCATATCCCTGCTGGGCCTCCTGCAACGCCCCCACCCAGGCACGTCTTCTCACAGAGCTCCACAGCCGGGCCCGTTCTGGGTGATGATTTCAGAGGATCTCAGGGGATCCCTGTCTCATCACCGCGTGCAGGACAGTCCTCTTCAGCACCGTCCGCAAGCCCTGGGCTGACGTCATCCATTGCAACTACGGGATGCAGCACACACTCAGGGACCTGCTGCCCCTCAAGGCCTTCCTGCTGGCGGGGACCACCGTGACCATAGTGGAGGAGAAGGTGGGCCCCGGAGTCTTCTGCGGACGGCCCCCACCCCCCGCCGCCCAATTCGGTTTCCTGTCTGGGCGTTGGTAGCCCTGCTCTCTCGTTAGCATGGTTCCAGCCCCTTTGCAGAGAAGCTCCCAGCCAGCCCCCACGTGGCCCGTGTTCGTACAAGGCCGCCCGCCTGTCCCCCAGGTTCTCTCCTGGCTCGTGGTGCCGCCTCCCACTGACAGTGCGTTGACTGCCAAGAAAGGAAAAGGGGAGAAGAACAAGAAAGAGAAGGAGAAAGGCAAGCAAGGCAAAGACGGGAAGGACAAGGCAGCGGCGAAAGGAGTGAAGGAGTCAGCCAAGGTACCGCCTGCCTGGGCCGGTAACGCCAGGCACCTGGCACCCACCCTACCTGGCCCTGTCACCCCCCACCCCCGCCTCTTCCCACAGGAATGGAAGGGGTCCAAGAAGAAGAGGGAACTTTCTAGGGAACTCTGCCAAGACCCACCCGTCCTGAGGGTGCTGGGCAGCGGCCTGGTGGGCCTGGAGCCCCTCCTGGCGGGGGAGTCGCTCGTGTCCACCGTGTGCAACTTTGGGGTGGTCCGCACCGTGGAATCCGACAGGCTGACATTGTTCAGGGTACAGTGGGGCCCAGTCATGGGGGAGAAGGGGAGGCAGGTGTTGGGGGAGGGGCACAGGACGGCCTGGGAGGAGGAGGGCCTGTCTGGAGGCCGAGGGGCAGGGGCGCACCCCCACCCCCGCACTGCAGGCCAGGAACCAGGCAAGTGGGCAGGCAGGGGCCCCTCTCCGCCCCTGGAGACCCAGGAGAGGCCCTGGCAGGGGTCAGGGCACCCACAAAACGGCCCCGGAACCTGCATTCCCCACTCCAGTGAGCCTCCTGTTTTGTGGTTCTTTCTGTCAGGATTCGAAGAACAAAAAAGCCAAAAAAGGTAAGAGCCAGGGATGGTGACTGAGGGCAGAGAGTGTTTACTGAGGACCGGCCTCTGTCCGCTGGGGCTCGGAGACGCAGGTATTTATTTCCTGCAGCTGCGGAGCCCGGGAAGCCCAAGAGCAAGGTGCCTGTGCTGCCAGGTGAGGGTCCTCCCCCTGGTTCGCAGCCCCCCGCCGTCTCCCTGGGGTCCCCATGTGGAGGGCGGGGGAGGGGTCTCTCCTAAGGTCACTCATCCCATTATGAGGGTCCCGCCCGCACAACTTAGTCACAAACCACAGGCTCCACCTACTCATACCATCATCTCCGGGGGTTAGGGTTTCACAAAGGAATTTTGGGAGGACACAAACATTCAGACCTAAGCAGAAGCCGCTGAGGGTTCAGCCTGTTTGGGGACCAAAGAAGGATGGAGAATCGTATCCTCTAGCCGGAGGGAAGGCCATACCCATCCTGAGGACCAAGATCCTGTGTCTTTTTTTTTTTAAGATTTATTGTTTGAGAGAAGGCAAGAAAGAGAGAGGGAGAGAGAAGGACCCAGAGCAGTCTTCATAGTTGAATATCATTAGTTGTGACATAGTTTCATTCCACACACGTGGATGTGGGGCCGTGTGGGGCGGGAACCAAACCAGGGCCTCCCCCACATGGGAGGCGAGAACCTTCGCCTCTATCCTGGAGGTCCCCAGTTGCGTCGCCTGGGCTGGGACTAGGATTCAACCGCCGGACCTTCCGGCAAGTGCTCGACCTGTTGAGCTGTCCCGGCCTCCCCAAGCCCTGTGCCTTCCCCGCAGCCCTGAGACGGGCATGGTCTGCTGCGGGTCAGGCCACGGAGAGCACTCTGGGGTGGGGTCCAGGAGGAGGTGGGGTGGGAGGCTCAGAGTTGGGACTGGCCCAGAGTCGTGGCTCAGAGTTCGTCCAGCTCCTGCTTCGGGTCAGTACTCCTTACTCGCCATCCATGGACTGTGGGCCGTTGTGTGGGCAGTGGACTGCCATGGAAGCGTCTGCAGTAAGTTTTAGATTTGAATTTTAGAAAGAAACTGTCTGGCTTGGAGGACGAGATAGTAGACAGGGAGATTGGCTGGAAGACGGCTGCAAAGTGTAAAGTCAGGTCCTAGCAGCGCTGTTCATGACAGCCCAGATGTCCGTGTGCGCGTGAATGGGTGAACAAATGGTGGCGTGGCCACACAATCGGATACTATCCAGCCCTGAACGGGAACGAGACTGACACACTCCAACATGGGTGAACCCTGAGAACGTCGTGCTAAGGGAGAGAAGCCAGGCACAAAAGGCCACACACGATTCCATGTATAGAAAATGTTCAGAACAAACAAACCATAGAAACAGAAAGTCTTAAGTAGATTTGAGGTCTCAGGGGCTGGGGCCGGGGGGGGATTGGGAAGTGACTGCTGATGCACGTGGGGTTTTCATTTGGGTGATGAAAATGTTCTAGGACTGGGGTAGCAGTGACCGTTGTACAACATTGTGAATATGCTAAAAACCACTGAACTGTGCATTTAAAAAGGGTTAATATGTTGAATTTTATGAGAATGTGACCTCAATGAAAAAAATTCACCTATAAGAAGTCTGAGGCAAGTACACCCTGTACACGGATTAGGAGATCGAATATTGTTAAAATGTCAGTTCTCTCCAAATTGATCCATACATTCAACGCAATCTCAGCCATAATCCTAGAGGATTTTTTTTTTTTAATTCAGCAAGCTGATTGTAAAATGAATATGAAATGCAAAGGACACAGAATAACCAAAACAACTTTGAAAAAACACAAAGGATTTACACTACTGGACTTCAAGGACCCATACGGTGCGGGTGTGGGATCTGTGATAGAGCTGCAGAGTTAAGCTGGTCTTAAAATTGTTTTTGTTCACACTTTTGCAAATCTCCTTAATGCCTGACTTAATGGAGGACAGCCGCACTCGAGTACCTGCCTCTGCAGCGGTCCCTTGTGATGCGTTGCTGTGGTCGAACTGTACGAGGGCTGGTCAAGAGATTCCTGGAACAGGAGGTCATCGCCGAGGGGGGAGTTCTAGTGCAGTTTGATTGTGACAACGTGTGTGCCGAATTTCAGCCAACTTGCATCCATGTTCTTTTAGCTATTGCCAAAGCAGCACATCGAACGTGAAGAAAACGCCAAGTATGGATAAAACTCTGAATTTCACGCCATCTTTCCTCACAAAACAAGGGGAAAACACCGCAAACCATTTTGGAAGTGATGTTACAGGTTTAGAGGGACTGTGGCCCTGGGAAATCCATGGTTTACAAGTGGCACAGCCTTTTTCAAGCAAGGCAGAGAGTCAATTAAAGATGATTTCCGTCCGGGACACCCTTCTGAGGCCACGTCCTCAGATGTTGTCAGAAAAGTTGAAAACTTACCGTGGAAGGTGCCAGATTGAGTAAGAAGCAGCGTGCACAAATGGTTGGAGCATTGCCTACAACCATTTTGAATATTCTCCCTCAGTATCTAAGGATGTCATAAGTCAGTGCAAGGTGGGTACAGAGCATGCTCACGCCACTTCAAAAACAACAGC
>PVKE010045744.1:0-12465 GCA_004027555.1 Craseonycteris thonglongyai | reverse complement strand
AGCAACCGTATCTGAAGATTGGCTATTGTGATTAAAATTGGACAAAGAGAAAGAAAAGATGGAATGTATTCCAAATTCAATAAGACTACCATAGACTACATTTTAAAACTAAATTCTTGGTTTTTAACTAATATAAACTAATGTGCCTTACGCCTATTTCACCCCATTTTATACCCCCAAGGAAGTTCTTAAAATTAATATAGGTTTTAAAATTGGAAAACAGAGCTATATAACAATATAACAATGATAAAAATGGCTGACATTTAGTAATGTGTGCTATTTGCCAGGCACTATTCTAAGCCCATTACATGTATACATGCATTTATGCAAGTGTTTAATCCTAATAACAATACTACGGAGATTAAACCCCATAAAAGTCACTATTATTCCCATCCTATAGGTGAAGAATCTGAGGCATAGGGAGGCTAAGTAATTATCTTAAGATCACTCAAATAGTAAGTGATAAAACTGGGAAACAATAAAAAATTATATATATATACTGTATATATATATATATATATATATCACACGTATATAATTTTGACTTCTTAGGAATTTGCTGATGAACTATAAATAGAAGGGACTACTGAAGCTAGAGTAAATCTTATAACAATGTACAAATCCATCTCTTTCTAGGTATTAAGATAATATGTATTATGGATTTGTTCACTTACATTTTTAGAAGAGAACCTCTAAATTTATGATAACCTCCTTTTCTCCCCTTTTTCTTTTTTACTTTTAATTTCAGAGTTAAAAGTTCAGCTTAGCTTGATGAACATATTCCAAATTTACTTTCAAACAAAGCAGTTTTCCTAGAAAAATATGCTTTGCCTTATTGCTTATTTTTTTGCAAAAAGCAATAGAGTTATATAAGTAACTTAACCCCTAACTCTTTTAAGTTCTTCTGATATTGTACTTTATGTCTAAAACAGAATTTGTTCTACAAATAATAGCTTATGGTCATTTTTTAATTGATTTTTCTCAAGTAATAGTTAATGAGGTTTTTTTTCTTTGTATTTTATTGTTTTTGACAAAGAGAGAGAGAGAGACAGAGAGACAGAGAGACAGAGAGACAGAGAGACAGAGAGAACTGAACTGGGGGAATTCCCCAGTTCAGCACATGGGTCCGCATGGGCTGGGGCCGGAATTCGATCCTGCGTCCCCGGCGCTGCAAAGTGAGCGCTTAACCCACTAAGCCATCCCGGCTTCCCCTCAAGTAATATTTAGACAAAACGATTTATGTAGGATTCTTAGGGCTATGTACACACAGGTATATGTTTCCCTCAGTAACATCCTTTAAAAAAAAAAAAAGTTAATCAGCTTATCAGGATCAGAAACACTCTTATTTTGATGTCCAGTAATTGTCATCTAATAAAACTTCTCCAATCACTTTCGACTACCAATTACAACCATTATCTTCAAATAAAGAATACCCCAACCTACCCCTTCATCTTGACTTCCTGAGACTTAACCTTAGTAAACAATATCTTCCCGTGTGACCACGTACAAATTGAAGCACTCTCCCTATGCCTCTGAGACATCTGTGCTGTGTATTATCTGAAGACTCGGGTATTGTGTTGTGTGTTGAGATATCCATGTACATACTTATATGGTGCTTGGATTGCTGCCCTTTGGAGGAGGAGTAAACTCTGAACAACTTTTCATTTAAAAGAACAGGGTAACATAATGAAAATTCTCAAAAATATTCTCAATATCATAAGCATCCTCGTCAGAGAATACCCCCTTTCAGCCTTGGAAGTTTAGAGCAGCAAAATAAAACCATTCTCTTCATAATAAAAATACCACAACAGGTCAGTATCTATATTATCTTACTGTATCCCATTTGCCTGAGTCCCATTCCCTTTTATTCTCTTCTGTGAGACCCTGACAGAGACAAAGGTTTTGTGTCAGAAAATGTCCATCTCTAAATCAAGATTAGTATTTTCATTGGCTTTATACCATAAGACTAAATGTGGTAGGAAATAACAGATGGGGTGAAAATACTTGCACTGTACATGTGATAAATTTCACTTGACATTATAATCTCCTCCCTTTCTACAAGTGTGAATGCTTTTTTTTTTTTTTTAATCCTTCCTCTTTCCACTAAGGAATAATTAGGCTTGAAGAATCAACACACCACTTATGGAGAAAAAGCCGCTGCACTAAGACACTGTGAAAGACCTCAGTTTCAGGCTAAACCCTCACAAACAGGTAAGCGTTTATTCATTAAAATAATAAATTTCAAATCACTGGTTATAACGGGGAAAAGAAATGGGAGACGTAGAGAGATGACATTCAACATTATATAGGAAGAATAAATGTAAGTAGGTTTGGAGGGAAAAGTGTTTCCTTTTTTTTTCTTCTGTTTTTTTTAACGTAGATTTCGATATTGAGAAAAGCATTATGAAATATAAAATATTTTGCCTTATGATATGGGCACAACTAGAGAAACAAATAAGAAAGGAATCTTTCTAAGCAGAAAAGCTATCTAAAAATAATTGCTAGTTTTGGATTGCAAGTGCTTTAAAAAAAATTTTTTTTCATTAACAAATGTCCACCATTGTATTGCAAGTAGTGTGTTACACCACAAACACAGAGATCTTCTGTTTTAATTATTTATGAGAATCAAAATTCTCCAGGACAGTATGACACTTTCATTGTCTAGTTAATATTAATATTATCCCATAAAATATTTTAGGGGCTTCCTGTATGCTGATGAACACTTGCCCCAAAGAAACTTTAGTCTCTGAAAGTTACATAAGTATGATAATTTTCCTTGACAGACTTTACTTAGTGAGTCTGTTGTTGATTACAGTTTGGCTATTGGATCTACAACACTTTACTGTCCAATTCTAGATCACATATTAATCACAGGGAATTTATAATTAAGATGTGAAGGTATGATATTCTGATCTTATATCTTTCAGAGTTAGTTGTCATATTACTTTCTAATAAGACTCAAAAATGTATGGAAAATACTTTCTGCATCTGACAGTTTCTGCATCCTGTTTTGTAGCCTTTACAAGTTCTTTTTGCTTTCAATAAAAGAAAGATCCTTACGAAATTCATCACTGTTTACTGAAAGGATATTCTTCAATAATGTTCATTCTCTGTGAACCCATGGGAGAAATGTCTCTGATTTTAATGTCACAAACATTTTTCACCCTAAGTACTTTGTGAATTGAAAGAGCTGCTTGGTCTAGAAAGGTATATGAAAGCCAGGTCAAGCAGGTTTTGAATATTTAGAAGTTAGAGAACTGGATTGAATTTAGAGATGGTACAAGTGAAAAGTCAAGCAAATGCTACGGTAAAGAGCGTAAGGATAATTCTATGGGCAAACTGAATTATGTAGCCAAACATGTTTGTTCTCTTTGTGTTAGCTGCTGGAAAGCTTAGAATAAAAAGTGGGCTCTCACCTCCTGCGAGTACATTCAAGTCTTATTGTTCATGGTCCTTATGTTCAATAAAGTTACAAAGAACACTGCCTTCACAAATTCAGAACCGTTGCTCTTGAAAATATAGTGTTAGGTTTCTGCCAGCCTCTGTTCACATTTTCATTAGCAGATCAGCACGTAACATTGTATTTCTGTTTAAAGACACATTATTTAATACATATTCTTGATTTATTACCATTGAACTCACAGTCAAAATCATTATAAACAGTGCCTGAAGGAAGCTTATCTAACATGTATTTTCTCCATAAGGCTCATTCTAGGTTGACCATATAGTCAGATGTCCCAGTTTAAATGGGAAAGAAAAAAAATGGTACATTCTGTTTCAAACAATACATGTGGTCAGCTTAGTGTCACTGGACTAAAATCAGTGGGTTAGTAAGCTGACCATACACATTGTTTAAAACAGGACAATAGTGATGTTTCCTGTTCCATTTAAAAAGGGACATCTGGTCAGCCTACTTTTTGCACTTAGGTACACTAATCAGCACTTAAGCACAATGCTGGGGGGGGGGGCATTTTAAACAGTGAAATCAGCCACTAAAAGCAAAAACATGCAAAAAAAAGAAAGAAAAAAGTGTAACTCCATAGCCTGCATAAAGGACTTATTTATAGTAATAGAGCTGAAACAAGAAGTAGGCTTCTTTTACTTCAGCTGAAAACATTCATGTTGGGAGACTCAAATTTTTCACTGCTCTGCGTGTGTCCACAAATGACTGCAGAAGCACTGCCAGTATTGATTTTTAGAGTTAAAAATAAATTTTAGCAAGTATATAAATTCACAGATACGGAATCCATGAATAAAGGGGATCAACTTTTTATTTAGGAATGTACTACATATGCTTTGCCTGTGGACCTTACTCTTGACTTATTACTTTTGCACTTTCTATTTTTTCCCTTGCCTGAATTTTAATTTAAACTTAAATTTTCTTGATATAGTTTAGAAGTGGATTTAGATCCTTTTGGAAACAAACCAGTCCATAAGTAAATTATTAACAAATTCTTAGAATTCCTACCCTTTGCACTAGCTACTTCACTATTACTAGAACATTAAAAGATCTCTAGACTTGATACCTAATGAGAGATAAATGATCAACTTCCTTCGAAATAATTCCACTTTCCCTCAAAAGATTTTGAATTAGAATAAATCAATGTGTTTAACATGATCTCTTAAGAAGTTAACATTTTCTTTAGAGATGACATGAGTGAGTGCAAAGTCAAGCAGGTATAAAGGTGAAGAGCTGATGGCAATTCTTTCTTTGCTCAACCTAAAAACTTGATCTTTTCGAAGCTTCTAATATAGCTCAGACTATGAGCACTGGGATCCAAAAGCCTGATTTTCTGATGCTGCCTTGGTGCTCAGTTTTCTTCTGATTCCTGTAGAGTATGCAAATATCTCAAGTGTGCCGCTCAGTGGAGTCCGCAGAGCCTGATCATCAGAATCATGCCTCTTGAAGTTCAAACTCATGTAAACTGGATTTTAAGTAAATCACAAATGTACACTCTGAGTATCTTATAGCTACAGAGATGCCACATAGGGAAATCAAGTAGCTTTCTCTATCTGGAAAATGTGTTATAAAGGCATAATCCACCACAATCCCAGAAGCATTAGGTTTTCACATGTAAGTGAATTATCTTTGCCATCCTAGTGCCTGGCTGCGAAAAGTAGGTAGATACACCCTACTACATTGAATATAGAAAAATATGTTATTTGCTTTCATTTAGTCAATACCTGATTGGATTGTTGGGGTGGGGTGAGGGGGTTCTTGGAAAAGAAAAGCAGGGGACATGGAGCCCCCAAATCTAGAAAATATAATTACATCACAATAAATGAAGTTGTATTTGTTGTACTTAGGCCTTTTTTAGTTCCTTAATTTTATCTGACTAAAATGAGCCCCAGTGTTTGCTCACATCTAATTCTTTATCTTCAATCTAGGTGTTTTGCTGCAAGTTCCAATAAGCACTCAACACCTGACCCACTTACATCTTTCTCTCATCTTTTGTACCACGTTGTGAGAAAGAAGTCTCTCTATTTAACCCTAAGCCTCGTTCTCTGAGCTTTCTGTCATTCATTCAACAACTACTTAGAATGCTCCATGCCCCTTACTTTGTGCCAGTCTCTGAAGTAGGTGCCAGGGATACAATGGAGCACAAAGCAGATGTGGGCCCTTCCTTTATGCAGCTCACAGTCTACTTTAGAGAAACTTAAAGAAAATATGAATAAATGTGAAATCATAGCTAAATCAAAGAAAACATGAATACATGTGAAATTATAGCTGCCGTCGTGTCCTGAATGAAGAGTTTAGAGTACAACACATGTGTATAATAGGAAGACTTGCCCAGTATAGATACTGACATCTTTCCAGGATTAGGTCATTAGCACTTTTCCATTTCTGGGTGTTCTCTGATTTACCCATCCCCATGCCTCCCCAACTTCCTCCTTCTTCCTTCTTCAGAGGGAGTATTGGCATCAGAATTACAGCCAGTGAAAACAAGACTTCTGAGATAGTCTTAGGTAGTTTCAAAGATTAACAGGCAAATGTTAAATATGTACCTGCCTTTAACTCTTTAATTCGGTGTGGAATTGCAAGAACTCAGGAGACGATGTTGGTGCTAAACTGTTCTACCAAATTGTGGATACTGGAAACAATGCTAAAGAGTCACTTTCCGGAATCATTCAAGGTACTATAAATTTAAGAGTTTTATTTTACTTCTTTATTTTATTCCTCTGTCAAGTAATGTCAGGCTTGTGGCTATTTCCCAAATTTTTCTGGTGATATGACAATTGAGATGATTGGCTACATTTATTTGGCTACGTTTGTCTAACTCTTTTGCCAAAGAGAAGTAAAAATGTTTTGGTGACTTTCACAGGGTCATGAAAGATGTTATAGAAGACAAATGATGGGCCCTCAAATTATAATTATTATATTTGCATGTTATTTTAGCATACAGAGAATTTTAATTATTTCATCCTTCCAACAAGATGTTTATTAACCGATTTTATAAATGAATAAATGGAAGCCCAAAGAGGTAACACAGCAAGTGAAGAAGCAGAGTCAGATCTCAGTTCTTTGATTTCATATGTATTGCTTTTCTCACAGCAACCTAGCTACTGATGCTTACATGTAGATGTTAATTGTTTTTCCATTTTTTCCTCCTTCTCTAATGCTTGGCACGGGCTTTGCCTATGATAATTACTCAATAAATTGTTGTTGACTGTTTATTGCAAGCTTTATATAATAATTACTTATTCCTATCTGTTCAAATGTTATTCTTAAAGGCTTATAAATTCAGATTAGTTGACTTGATCTGAATAGCATGTATAAATTTTAAAAATACCTTTCATACTATCTCATTTGAGCTTTATCAAAACGAATATTAATTGCTCTGTAATATTAATACATCTGAATAAGCAGATATTTACAGAATTTTTCTGTGTATAAGATGCCCCTATATATAAGACAACCTCTACTTTCCTAACCCAACATTAAGAAAGCAATATACAGGTTACTCCCACGTATAAGTTGACCTCCAGTTTTTAGTCTAACAATTGTAGGCAAAAGTATCATCTTATACATGGAAAAATACAATATATTGTAATTTTACAGATGATACTAAGTCACTTCCCCATCTCTAAGTGCTAGAGTTCAGATTTAAATCTAGTTTATCAGATTCCAAATTGTTCTTTTGAAATGTGTGCCTTCATAACACCATTTGAAGCAAGAATTAAAGAAATGAAACACATAGGCACAAATACCGGTAGATGCCTTACTTGTATAACCTTCACTTTACTAGCTGCTTAGCTTGGTACTCCCAATTTTTCATTTTCCATATACTGAGTCTTTTTATCCCTGGATCTCTTTATCTTACTTCAATTATTGCATTGTTATGTAATTTCCTGACTTTGGTTCTTTGACCATACTTTGAAAATACCTTTCAGTTACACTATGTCTTTTAGAGAATTAAAAATAAAAATAAAAATAAATAAATAAAAGATAGTGTTATTTTTCACCCTCCTTCCGTTCTTCAGAGGTATGGCTATGTGTGTTATAATCTCACCTAGTCTTAAAGTGATTCAGTATCTACCAAATGTCCTTCTTCACAAGCTGTAATAGCTCATTCCTCTAGTATCTGTACTTTCTTCTAGCAACTCTCCATCTCTTCTCAATACTGACCTTTCAAATAAGCAGCTATTGGAAGGTTATGTTTATTTTTAACCAATGCCAAATCTTTTAGTTGGTTCAAAATCTTTGACAAACAAGTTATGTTTTTTTCTTTCAGAATCTGAACAATGAAAAGGATTTTTTCCTTTCAACCTTCTAAACATGCCAATCATATTTAAGCATCATTCTTGAATAAGGGCGTATGATTTCTTTGTGTGATGCCATTTTATTAAGCTTATTATTCAGTAGTAAATGTAAGATCAGTAGCCCCAGAAGTTAACGATTAACAGAACAATTCAGGTTAAACAATGATTAACAGAACAAGCCCTGACCTTTCCAATTTACTTTAGTTCTGAGATTTTCATTGAGTGTGACCCGTGTTACACACTGTTATCAGCTAGAGTAAATTGGGGAAGACGCATTCTATGAGAAGATTTGAGTGAGGTACTAGACTGGGTAAAACAGAAAAGAGATGAAAAATATTGTAGGCATTGAGGTTGGTTGACTTGAATTAAGATAGTGATAAAGGAGGTAAAATGTAGGTTCTGTTGCCCTTATAATTTTTTGTTTGTTTGTTTTTTGTTAAAGTTTAGCACAAACTGGAAAGTACACATGACATCCTATGCAGCTCAGTGAATTTTCCCAAAGCAAATATCTGTGTAACCTCCACACCAGTCAAGAAAGAACATTACTTCAGAGGCCACTTCTGTCCCTCAACACTCTTTTCCAACCAATACCTTTCCCTGCTCCCCAAAAGTAACCACTCTCCTGACTTCTAAAGCCATAATTAATTTTCTGTGTTTTTGAATAGAGTATAAGTTGGATCACACAACAAGTATATTTTTGTAAACAGCTTCTCTTGCTCTACATTATGTTGTTGTTTTGTATCCAGAGTGCAATTGTGCCACAATTTACTTTTTTCTACTTTTGATGGACACTGAGATTGTTTACAGTTTTTGTCTACTATGAAAATTCTATCAACATTGGCCTAGAGCCCACCTCTCCTCGTTACCACCACAACTTCCTCTTCTCTAGAAGCACACGTATAACATATGACAGTTTTTTTTTATATGACAGACAGCTTTGATTTTTAGTGGAGGAAAAAATGTGAAAGGCCACCAAACAGAATTCTAATATTACCTCAGTACTGTTCAGTCAAAAAGCATTTGATTAGCTATGTCGGGCTCCTTGGATGTAAGAATAAAAGATATAGTCACAACCCTCAGGGAAAACTTATAGAACCTTGTTCCATCACCTCTAAAATGCAGAGGGTGCTTCTGGTTTATTCGAGGAGGGGGTGTGTATTACCATCAAGTGATGTTTAAATGGAATTTAGGGTTGAAGGTGTAGTTGCATTTCATAGGTTATTTTCAGACATTATAATATACTTCAAAAGCAACTGAGCATCAAAATTATCTATAACTTAAAAGACATATGAGCCCTAAATACATACAGAAGATTCTGATTCATTTAATACGTATTTATTGCTAACCTATGTTCCACACACCCATCTAGTAGGCCTATTGATTCAGTATCTCTCACTATTGTACTATAAAAAAGTAAGTTTAGGGAGTTTTTCTTTGGCTTTCAAAGACTTATTTTTATCGGTTTTCATGTTCCAAGAGAGAAGTTTGTATGTGTGTATATTGTGTATATATTTATAATTTCCCTGCTGGGGCCATAATTCTATAGTAGAACAAGAAGTGAAGAGGGTAGTATACAACTTAACCAGCTGGTAATGTGACTGTCTTGTCTCTCTGGGTTCTCTGACTCAGGTTTATGGAGCAGTGATGAACATAAATCGTGGGAATCCCTTTCAAAAGGAAGTGGTATTGGATTCATGGCCAGACTTCAAAGCTGTTATCACTCGACGGCAGAAAGAGGTAGAGTTTTGAAAGGCAAATAATAATAATAATAATAATAAGAAGAAGAAGAAGAAGAAGAAGAAGAAGAAGAAGAAGAGTTGGCATCAAATAGGAAGGAAAGATTAGGCAAAGGGGACATTATAGCCATCATAGTCATATACTTTAGCTTGACAAGCTACATATTTTACCATTAACCTCTAATTTGACTGGCTTTCGAGTATCAGACACATGGATTACCTCTAGTTTAATATATTCAATAAAGTGTTTCCTTAGTGCTTCATAAGCTTTAGAAGCATAAAGCATACACACTTATATATACTAATTTTTCTACTGGGTTTGTGAATTCTTATGACCAATGACTTCATTCATGTGAGTCAATACAGAAGATTGAAAAAGACATCTGTCCCATTCTGCCTCTGAGACTGAAGAGAGGCTCAAGTGATCAAGGCTGCACTGCCCTGACCACATTAAGAAAGTTCTAAGGTTCTATTTGATTCTTGTATGTGGGTCCACTTAGTTATACCCTTTTTGCCTTTATAAATAAATAATATCCTATAAAAATGTGAAATAAATATCTTAAAACCTCCCTCATACTGGAAGAAATAATCAAGCAAAAGCTCCAAAATTACTGTTCTTTACCTCACTAGAGTATATTAGCCACATTCCCACTTAGCCATTGTTTATAGGTGGCTAATTTTGCTAATGGAAATTATCTAGACACGTGCAGCTGATAGTATATAAGCTATCTAAGAGTTGAGTTATCTAGAAGATATGTTTATGTTTTTATGACTGTGTCTTCTGTCCTAGGCTGAGTCAGATAACCTGGACCATTATACTAATGCCTATGCTGTATTCTACAAGGATGTCAGAGCTTACCGGGGGCTGTTGGAAGAATATGATGTTATCAACTGGAACCAAGTTTTTCAAATACAAGGTGAGGGCAAGTGCAAGGCACAAGGCAGCCAGCCATTAAATACTTTTTGTCATATATATCAGATAGATAGATATGACCTATTTCGTATACATGATATACAAACACATATAGTCACAAATACATATGCATGTATTTTATATATTTATAATTTATGCCTTATAGTTTTATAAGAACACTTATTTTTTTACTCCTAAAAAGGCTTGGTCTTTGGCATAGGTTAAGGCCATTCAAATGGGGCAATTTTTAAGTGATATTTTTTTCTGTTACTGTAATATGGTTATCAGTAAGTATCACCACGTATTTTTCCTTATTACTCTTAACCCTGTACTATTACAATCTTTCAATATAACTCCAAGTTTAAGCAAATAGCTACAAATTTTCTTCTTTCAGAAGCGAATAATTATGAAAAGAGATAATCAAGTGATCTGCGTAAGATATCCTGAAATGATTTCATAAGGAAAGAGAATATGTGAGCTCCAATGCTAGTGAAGAACTGTAGGCCAAGACAGAAGCACATCAAGCTTTTCTGACAGTTTCAGCATCACTGTATCACTTACTCATTTGACTTTTCATAATGATTGAGGGTTAATACAGGCATTGAAGTGACTGTTTATAACTGTTTTAGTAAAATGAGTCCCTTAATCATTTCACAGGAAGGAAGGGATTCCCATGTTAGAATTATAAAGTCTGGTAATTCTTTTTAGCCACAAACAGCTGAAGCCCTCTCACAAGGAAAAGCTTCTGTCCATCTACAAACAACGACTAATGCATATATATAACCTAAAAATGCAGAATGTTGTATAAAATCCATTTGCAAAAGACCTTATGGAGGGAGTGCTAAACTATCTTCAACTTTAGCAGATGTGCCCCAGTGATGCTAGTTAGAAGCGAGACATGGTTCTACCACTCGCTTAGCTGATTTAGAAAGTTTTTTCTTACCAGCATTACTTTAACATAGAAATGGGTATACCGGACCTCTTCCTTGGTGTGAAAAAATCATGGCAGTAAATTGGATGGATATTGGTGCTAGAGACCTACTATCTTCAAATCACCTGAATCCATAGTTATGGAGAGAACATCCTGGTAATTGCATATATATATATATATATATATATATATATATATATATATATATATATATATATATATATATATATTAAATTAATTAATATATATAAAATATATTAAATATATATATATATATATTTTTCCCCCCCAGAAGCCTGAGCTGATAGCCATGAGTCAGTTATAGTCATTTAAATTGACCCAATCATTTGTCCTGAAGGCTTGGTGGTGACAGATGTGAATCAGTGGCACCTAAGACAACTGTAGTGCTAAAGGTCCCTCATTTAGCACGGAAATCAGTACAGATGTTACCTGTGGCTTCTGATGTGGTCTCTTGACTGTAGGCTTCTGTAGTCATAGCTGTAATTTCCTGGGAATATTGAACAGCTTCTAAGAGATCATCACCTGAAAAGGTGCTGTTTCCATAATATCCCCAAATCATAACAAATCCTGTCTACTGCCACGTGCATGTTCCATCTTTGATCCTTCGCCACAGTGCCGGCTCTTGTCCAAGTTGCCTGACCAGATAGATCAAGCATTAGGGAGGGGAGCTACTCAGTGCTGGGTGTTCAGAGCAACAGTAGACTCCACACAACAGTGACTTTGTCATTTTTCATCTAAGAGTCATTTGTAAACAGTATTAAATCAGGTTAACCCAGTAACCTACTCAGAGAAGCCAAACTCCTTGTCTGCCATGGGAGGGCAAGACATGAAAGAGTGCGCAGCTGCCCACACAGGCCAGTTTCTTCTGCTCACTCCTGGTTGCATGGAAGAGAGAGAGCTTGTCTCCATGAACACTAACATGAAAGTTTCAAAGGCCTGCCCACTGGTTAGCTGTGGTTCAATAAATGTCCTGAGTCTGGCTTATTCAATGGGCAACCTCTCCCTTTCTAAGAAAGTTGGGTGGGTAGAGGCAGAACTGTACATGGAATTTGCTTTCTTCTGTGAGAAAGGAGAAAGTCATTTGTTAAAAGTGGTAACCTGTA
>PVKE010045743.1:0-12506 GCA_004027555.1 Craseonycteris thonglongyai | reverse complement strand
CCTGCTCATATTTATAATTTTTTTTCTTTCCAGGAGTCTCAAATCACTGTCATTAGGGTAAGGGGCCTCACCCACAGCGATGGCTGAATTAACCCCTATTTTGTGCCACAGGTGTTTTTCCTTATAATCTTAAGGAGCAGGATCTTTGTAATGACAGAGGCACTGTGTAGGCAGCAGCAGTAGCAATGGCAGAGGTATTTAAGAGTCCTGGTAAGCTCTTAGGGGTATGGATGTCAGCACCCCACCTAATGATGAAAAAAATATATTCACCATTTCTTTCTTTTTTAAGATTTATTTTATGAGGGTGTGTGTGAGAGAGAAGGGGGGAGGGCCCAGAGCAGTCGCCATAGTTGTTTATTATTAGTTGTGACATGGTTTCATTCCACACAGGTGAATGTGGGGCTGTGCAGGCTGGGAACCAGGGGCCTCCCACATGGAAGACAAGAATCTTTGCAGCCATGCCATCACGGTAGTTACCAGCTGCACTGCTGTTCAGCATGTGGGGTTTGCCTGGGCCAGGGCCGGGAATCAAATCCCAGACCTTGAGGTTGAAAGGCAAGTGCTCAACCTGCTGAGCTATCCTGGCATCCCCTCCCCACCTTGTTTTGTTGAGTAATGTATTCTTAGCTCTCAGAATAAAACCCCATGTGTAGTACTTATGCATGAGCCAAGGGCTATATGAAAATATTTGCATTAATTTCTTCATTTGATCCTTATAGCTAAAGCTATGCATTGGATCCAGTTACCTATTTCATATTTTAATAGAAAAAACAGACCATTCAAATAGGTCTAGTACTTTGCCTAAAGCCATGGCTTGTTGGTGATAGAAGTTGGTTTTGAATCTTGGCATACTGCTGCTAGAGTCCACATGTTTAAATCAATCATTACCCTGTAATCTGGGTAACGGTTAATACTGAAAGATGAAGGGCAGTCCACACGAAGTTATTCAGGTAAGAGGCAGAAAAGAGACCATGATGTGTCTGGGAAACGGAATGGCTCAAAATGATTGGTGTGATGGCTGATGGGCAGGAGGCCAATGATAAAAACCTTTTGTTTGTTTGGAGATTGTTATACCCTTCGGGCTACTATAATAAAATACCACAGACTGTGTGGTTTATAAACAACTGAAATTTCTTTCTCACAATTCTAAAGGCTGAAAGTCTGAGATCATAGTGCCAACCTGGTTGGGTGAGAGCCTTCTAAGTTCATAGTCAGTGTCTTCTGTCTGGATTCTTACCCGGTGGAAGGAGTGAGGGATGTTGGTCAGGATTCTTATAAAAGCACATAATCCCATAAGGAATTATGACCTGATGACCTCCCAAAATCTCACCTCCTAATACCATCACACTGTATTAGGATTTCAGTATATGAATTTTGGAGAGACATAAACATTCTGACATAGCAATGATGCAATTTGGTTTTTACCTTAGGTGTACAGTGCAGACATTGGAGGATGTTAAGCAAGATAGTGACATGATCAGACTTTTGTTTTAGAATTAATTGTAGTAGACTCAATATTGTGTTTTGAAAATAGGTTAGGATATTATTGGAGTAACCCTGGCAAAATGTGGCAAAGAACTTCGCTAAGTGAATGGCAGTAGAAATCAGAAGAAAAGAAGGGTTAAAAAGGACATTTTGAAGGCAAAATTGAATTGTAGTAAAAGTAGATATGAAGGGCATTTGAGAAGGAGAATCTAGGATGACATATTTCTTGGAAAGAAGAGTGAGATGAAAGGTTCCATTTTCTTACCTTCTTAACTAAATTTCCTACTTATCTCTACGTTTAAAAATATATTACTTCTGGGGAAGCCAGGATGGATCAGTGGGTTAATTGCTCGTTTTGTAGCCCCAGGGACTGAGGATCGAATCCCGGCCCCAGCCCGTGCGAACCCATATGCTGAACTGAGATGTGACCCCAGTTCGGCTTTCGCCAGAGAAAGCTTCCCATGTGGGAGGCCCCTGGTTTGGCCCCCAGCTTGTGGTCATGTGCCTCTGATGCAGAAACCCAGTTCCTGCCCTGCATGGCCCCCGCCCAACTGTGTGGAACAAAACCATGTTGAAAACTGATGATCTACAACTATGGAGACTGCTCTGGGCCCTCCCCCTTCTTACTGTCTCTCTCTGTCAAAAACAATAAAATAGATCTTTAAAAAAGACAACCTCAAGTTAATTACAATAGTCATGGACTATTTGTGAGTAATTCTGAATTTTGCTCCAATTAATAGACTTTGGGAAGGTCTTAGGAATTGCTTTATGTCGCTTTTGAGCAAGTTGCCTAACTTCCTTCAAAAAATTGGAGGTTTGCTTCTTTGAGTCTCTTTCAGGATGCTCTCATCCTGCAATTCCCATCCAATGTTGAGCCTAACCTTCACCAAGTAACATATTGATTAGCTGATACAAATCAGAAAACCCAGGTGGATAGGCCTACATAGTAATATCAAAATTCTCAGCATATTTATGAGTCCTCAATTAACTTAGGAAATTTATTTACAATGGTTCATAACTCAGCATTAGTCCATGGGACATAGGAGTCTTGGGGTTTGTTAGGATTCCGAGAGGGTTTAATCTTAAATGGAAAAGTACTGATAAGTTCAGAGAAAGAAAAGTCAGTAGAGGGCTCAGTGAAAAACAGCACTGGGGTTGAAGCCAAAGGCAAGGGAGGTGGCAGAGGAAGGCAAGATATTGTAGGCTGAATGTGAGAAAAAGGAGTTGGGGAAGAAGTTGGAGCTAAACTATCAGGACACAGTGTAGCAGTGGGGGAAGGACAAGATAGCTCTGCAGAGGGAGAACACTTGGCTTAGGGTGCCATTCTCTTTCTTTTCTAATTTTTAACAGCTTTGTTCATTTTAAGACTTTATTTCACAAAAAGGCAGCTTTAGATTTATTGTTTCATTTGGAAACATCAATATACCATTCAAGATAGGCATTCCACTCAGCTTCATCAAGTTTACCACTTTTATTATTTAATTCGATTTTAAGAAAATAAAATTTGGGAATTTCAAAAGTTCTCTGTATTGTCCATTGAAATGTTAAATTACTTTTAGTCAGATCTGTCCATTTATTTAGATATGCTCATGAAGATTCCCCTCCACTCCAGGTTTTGACCATGTGTTCATCCAGTGTTCCTAGTAGAAGATAATGGTCCCAAAAAGCATAGATAGAGGAGATCCCAGTTTTTAGTACAGGGCCCAAAATAATTTATAATTCAAGTAACCTGCAGGTCTTCACCTTGCCTCTCTCTAGAACAGTCTAATCACAGTGGATCAGGCCAAAGGCTTAGAAGCCAGTTCTAAGCTGGGTGGCACTTCTGTCAATGAAAAGGTGCAATCTAATATTGAGTAAAACTGATTGATTTCAGTAGAAATAAACTCTATCCCCAAAGGGATCTTAGGCAAAAACCAGTTTGGTCTCAAAAGGCAACCTGCTTTCTGAAGGAATCAGGCTGACTTGCCACATCAAGTACTCACAATGCATAGACAAACAAATATAAGCAAGGCCTTTAACATAAACACACACACACACACACACATACACACACACACACACACACACACACACACCCCTCTAAATAATTTCCGAACAAAGCCCAAAGAGCTTCAAACGTGAAAGCATTAGCTCGACTCCAGGACAGAACTCACCCCAGGCTTCTGAACCAGATTGCAAAACAGTGAGGTAAGTAAGATGGCTCTATTCAAGGCACCATAGCTGGTTGTTAACCCATTTTACAGCTGTTGGCATTTGCTCTTCTCTGGATCCCAGATGAGTCCCTCAAATGTCTACTGAACAATAATATAATAACATTGACTAGTTAGTCCATCACCAAAAGGATTCATTTAGAAAAAAAAGAGATAAAGGTGCTGATAGCCTCACAGCATGCATACCTAGCAGGTCACCTGCACATGATGGATGCTATCTATATCTATATCTATATCTAATCTCACAAGAAACAGAAAATCAGAAACAGAGTTTTGTAAACAGGAAGCTAGAGTTCCAAGAGCCCAGCTCCACCCACAGTACTCCTATTCTGATCAGTTTTCTTAAAGTTCCAGTTCATCTTTGTCAAAGGATAGCCTCTAATATTCATTTTCTTTTTATTTTAAGATTTATTTTTATTGTTTTTGACAGAGAGAGAGAGAGAGAGGGAGAGAGAGATACAGAGACAGAGAGAAGGGAGGAGAGCCCAGAACAGTCTCCATAGTTGCACATCATTGGTTTTTTCACATAGTTTCATTCCACAGGTGGGCGCGGGGCTGCACAGGGCAGGAACTGGGCCAGGGTCTTCACCCCGATGAGAACTGAACTGGGGACACTCCCCAGTTCAGCATATGGGTCCGCACGGGCCAGGGTCGGAATTCGATCCTCAGTCCCCAGGGCTGCAAAGTGAGCGCTTAACCCACTGAGCCATCCCGGCTTCCCCTAATATTTATTTTCTTGTGTCTAAACTAGGTAAAATTATTATCACATAGGTTTAATATGTGGGAATTACGTGAGATAATATTTGTAGAATTTCTTGGAGCAAAGATCAATAATTTTGTAGGTGTTTACCAAAAGGCAATTAAAAATCATATTATTAGTCTCATCATTAGAACAAGTATTATATCTTCATTGATGCTATTTTAATCTATAAAACCTTTCATTGTATGCATTACATACCTTGCTATCAGTAAAGTTTCTATGTTAAGACATAAAAGTTTAAGTTCTGAAAACAACCACAGTGTCTTTTGATAGATGACTGGATAAAGAAGTTGCAGTACATTTACACAATGGAATATTACTCAGCGATAAGAAAAGATGAAATACTGCCATTTGTGACAAAATGGATGGTCCTTGAAACCATCTTATTAAGCAAAATAAGTCAGACTGAAAGAATCAAGAAACATAGCCTCACTTATAGGTGGAATATAAAACTAAAAGTAACAAAGAAACAAAAACTTACGGGCACAGTAAATAGTTCGGTGGTTAATTACCTGAGGGTAAGGGTGGGTGGGGATGGGGGGAATAGGGAGGGGCATCAAATATATGGTGATGAAAAGATAACTGATTCTAGAGGTGAGCACATAGTGCAATGCATAGATGATGTAACATAGACTTGTACTCCTGGGACCTATCTAATTTTTATAAACCAATGCCGCCACAATAAATTTAACAATTAAAAAAATAAAACAAAACAAAAGACATAAAAGTTTAAAAACATAATCGTTATGTTTGGAAGAGTAGCCATAGTTAGAAGAAACTGTTTTGTTTTACTTAATTCTTGCATCTAAAACCCTAAGTCTTTGTTGCAGCAACTTAATAGGCCATTATGATCTTAGTTTGTATATAGTCAGATATTACCTGACACTCAAACAAAACCCTCAAGTAATTATATAGTGGTTGTGAGAAAGTCATAGCAGATAAGACTGTTAACTGTCTTAGGTTTATTAGGATGGCTGCCAGTTTGCTTTACTTTTTAAGGATTTGAATCAGTTTTGGATAAACATGGATTCTTCAGTTCACCTTTATTTCCATGTCACCCTTAGTTCTTATGTCTAGCCACCTCATATATTCACTTCATCAGCTGCACTAATTTGAATTTGTGACTCTTTGTATAGATAAAGAAAATGCCTTAGGAATCAGTAACAGTATTGATATTCCTGTGTATTATCATGTGGTTTTTATAATATTCTACTTTTTCATATAATAATACACTTACACTGAACCATATGGAATTGGTAATATTAGAAGTTTTAGTCCTAAACAAATAACAATTTATTAGGCTGTGCTAATAAGATGAAGGTAATAAGCTGTAAAACAGTTGTATGATGATTTCATGAAGGTGATGGGTAAGTCATAATACTAAAGGGTGTCCCAAATTTCACGCAAAATTTGAATTTTGCGTCATTTGTGTGGTAAAGTGTTGCCACAACAACAAAAAAGACAGTGTGACAGCTGACAGTTCAGGGTTATTAAAAATGGAGGGCTACACAAAAGAACAACGCATTTTCATTGTTAAGCAGTGAAAATTTACAATTTTAAATTATAAACCTGTGTTTTCTATCAAAATTACTTATTGTGTGAATTTTGGGACACTCTTTTTAACAGGAGAGAGGGAAGAGCAAGTGGATTTTCCTCTTTGCTCTTGCTTATTTGACTATGGATAGTGAAAAGTGTTCTAAGGAAGAAAATTCAAGGAATTTCAGAAATGGAGAAAATCATCCTGTCCTTAAAGCCTTGAAAGAAGTAGCTTAATTGCATGGAAACCTTGAGAAGTGCCAGTTAGATGACTTAGCAAAGAGTTTGAGCACAGAGTCGTTATAGAAACAAATGATGGGTCACACAGTAGAACAAATTTTATTTACTCCTAAACATTTAGCCTTTATAGCACCAAGTTGATAGTGTTTTATCTTGGTATTTATAAGTCTAAAACATTTTTCTTTCTTTTTTGTCTTTATGCAGTTTGTGGTTCTTTATCAAGGTTCTCCTTCAGTCTCTATTTTATCCTGTTCAGATGTTACACTTAGCAAAATCAAAACTGTACATATAAAAAGTTGTTGGTCACCTGTTCTGATTTTTTTTGATCAGTATAGCAAGCACAATCTTAGCTATAAAATCCATCTCAACACTTATAATTAGAAAGAAATGTTTTGAACAATATATATTTCTATTTGTCTAAGAACTAAAGTGCTATTGCACAAACATTGCATTAAGTACAAACTCTAAGACTGCAACTTCTCTCTGAAAGCAAAATTGCCATAAAAAAAACCCTTTGTTCCTTTGGATATACTCTTCTCTAGTGAGTTGAGCACAGGTAAATTTGAGGCTACCTGCCAGGAACCAGCCTGGATGAACGAAGTCCCAGAGTTCGAATGGTGGGAATTAAAGACAGACCAAATGACCAGCCGACTGTCCTCATTAGGAGCAGCCCCGAATAGCTTTATTCAATCACTTATATAGCCAAGGTTTACATCATTACAAGGAACAGGCAAAGGTCATGCATTAGCATAGCAAAGCACGGTGTGAACAGATCTTTACAGGAGGTAACAGCCCCTTCCAGTAAAGGCTTTGACATGTAGATCATGGGCCATAAATCTATTGGCATCTGCCGCCATGCGAAGCTATATATACACACTTTTCTATATCTAATCACCCAATTACCCCCCAAGGGAGATGAAAGGGGGGATCGAGGCTTTGCCATCAAGGCCCCAGGCCGGTCCCTCCCGTTAGGCCCAGGGAACCAAGGCTTTGCCATTGAGGTCCCCTGAAACCTTTCTGTTTAGGTTCATGACCGGCTCCCAACAGCTACCAATCAATAAAACAGACAAACAAACAAACAAAGGCAACATACCTTTGCCTGTTATTCCTAGACAAAGCACAGCCACAGAAACATTTTAAAATTTTGTCTTCCTTTCCTGAAATAACTCAATCATAATTCACAAAATCACATTTGCTTTCCTAACATTTTAGAACTGTTGAAAGCTAACAATGCTTGTACTCCAAACTGGTCTGTCACACCATCATGATGATGGAAACACCAAGTAATGCTGCTGAGAGATGTACATTTTGCTTCCCTACGGGGTTTCAACAGATCGTTTTAGTTTTACCCAACTTGATGCCAGGTGGCATTTTGTAGAATAGAGATTAGAAGCTCATGGTTACAGCTGTGAATCAAAAATTAATGTATTGGGAATAAAATTCCATTTACAGTAACAGTAGGAACAGAATTAGCCATAAACCACATATAAAGAAGGAATGCAGAGCTCAAACTTCTCTTTTCAGATATTATACAATGTGTAGATTTCACTAAACAACAGAAGAAAGGAAGACAAACATGGTGTGACCCAGAGTTCTTTATTTAAACACTGAGTTCTGAATGCATGCGGGGACAACAAGAAAGTCAAAGACCCTATAGATTCTAGCCCTAACAAAAGGGAGTAAAGTCCAAGGTGGGAATCATATTAACAGCCACTTTTGAAACTACCAGTGGCCTTCTTTTCGTTCACACTCTGCACCTCTTCCCTCCCTAATGTTAATGAGGAATGCTAGGCTGAGATAAGGTTGCTGTAATTCAAAGCAGGTAGTAAACAGAAAAGTTTAACTATGAGATGGTTGGTTGACGCTGTTAACCTAAAATTATAAAGCTAAAAGGAGAGACAATAAACATTTATTTGGGATTAAAGAATAGCAAGTTTGAGACCATAGGGAGCATGGATTCAAGCAGAAACCCAAATAGTATTCTGATTACAGGGTAAATGCAAGGGGGTTTTATGAAAAGAAAGGGGGGGATAATTATGTGAATAGAAGAAATTTCCATTGGTATTAACCAGCTAAGTTACTCTTTAGCTGTACGTGATTAGTTACTGATTCTATCTCCAGATAGAGTTCATAATCATCAGTTCTTGTGGTCAGCATGTTTTCCTGCTGGCTTTACAATTGTTCGTAAGGCAATATTGGTTTGGCATACATAGTCCAAAGGTATGGCCCAGTTCAAACAGTTCAAATGTTCAAGGAGCAAGGTGTGAAAGGCAATTCCTCTGGAATTGCTGCTTTGGCTCCATTTTAAAGAGGCTCCACTTATGTCAACTTTCACAATGTTATTGAGAAAAAAGTAAGGAATAAATAAATAAGAAAGAGAACAAGTTAATACAATAATAATGAGGCAGAGAAAGTTAGAAAAAAGGATTACTCCCAACTAGTGTAAGAGAAAATTAGCCATATTCTTCTTTACTAGTGCTAAGAAATTTCAAATCATGAAATTATAAAAAAAAAAAATTAAATAAGCAATGGTAAGATAAAGAGGAAAAGAGGTATCAATGAGTTGGAAAATTTATGTAAAAATAGTGGAAAAAATGAAGCCATTGCTGAAATGAAATCACATTAGAAGCATTGGGAATCAAAATGGATAGTGCAGGAAAAAAAGGACTAGTATAAGTAAATAGAATTTAAAAAATTAAGACAAAGAAATAAAAGCCAGTACAAGAAGGCAATAGATGTGTAAGAGAGAGAACAAAGCATTAGCCTTTGGGTTGCTGCTATTTCTACAATTCTCACTGGAAAGTTAATTTTTTAAAGATTTATTTTATTGTTTGAGACAATATAGAGAGAGAAGGGGGAGGGCCCAGAGCAGTCTCCATAATTGTACATCATTAGTTGTGACATTCCACATGCGGAACCATGTGGGGCGGGAACCAAACTGGGGACCTCCCACATGAGAGGCAAGAACTTCTGTCACTATTTCAGCAGTTACCAGTTACACCACAGTTCAGCATATGGGTTTGCACAGGCTGGGGCTGGGATTTGATCCCTGGACCTCGTGGTTGCCAGCCAAGTGCTCAACCTGTTGAGCTATCCCCGCATCCCCTGGAAAGTTCATTAAAAAAATGATTTTAAAATAACTTTATAAAAGGGGAAATATCAGGCTGATTTTTAAAGTCCCTTCTGCAATTTTTAGTGTCAGAAGGGGTATTAGTTTACCAAAAACTTAGTGAAATAAACAATAGATATTTATTATATCACAGTTCAGGAGACTAGAAATCTGACATCAAGATGTCAGCCAGGTTGGTTCCTTCTGATGGCTGTGAGGGAGAAGCTGTTTCATGCTTCTCTCCTAGCTTCTTGTGGTTTGCTAGCAGTGTATGCCATTTCTTACTGTGTTAGTCCACGTTCTCCAGAAAAACAGAACCAGTAGGATGAACATTTTACTGTGCTGTGTGTCAGGGGTTTTGTTTGTTTGTTTGTTTTTTGTTTTGTTCTTAACCAATAGGATGGATAAATGATAGATCTATAGATGATAGATGGATAGATAGATAGATGATAGAGAAATAGATGATAGATAAATAAATAGATAGACAGACAGACAGTCAGACAGATAATAAAAAATTGGCTCATGTGACTGTGAAGGCTGAGAAGTTCAAAGATCTGCAATTAGAATGCTGGAACCCCAGAGAACCAAGTCCAGAGGCCTGAGAGAGCAGGAGGGCTGATAGTATTGAGTTGCAGCCTGAAAATCAGCAGGTTCAAGGTCCCAAAAGAATTGACATTTCAGTCTACACCCAAAGGGTGAAAAAGATCCATGTCCTAGTTCAGCCAGGAGTAGTTCCCTCTTATTCATAGTAGGGTCTGCCTTTTTGTTCTATTCAAGCCTTCAACTGACTGGAATGGACCCACCCACATTAGGGACCTCCATCTGCTTTACATATTCTATAAATTCAAATGTTAATCTCATTCAAAAACATCCTCACAGATACACCCAAAACAATGATTGCCAAATGCCCAGGTACCCGTGGCCCAGTCAAGTTCACACATAAAATTAACCATCACATTTAGCTTCTGTTGCAGCATCCTGATCTCTGCCTTCATCTTAGTATGGCATTCTCCCTGTGTACATATATGTGTCCAAATTTCTCCTTTTTACAAGGACACAAAGTCATATTGGATAAGGGGCATATCCTACTCCATAATGATGTCATCCTAACTAATTACAACTGCAATGACCCTATCTCCAAATAAGGTCACATTCCAAGGTATTGTGGGTTAGGATTTCAACACATGAATTTTGGAAGGGACATAATTCAACTCAGAACAGAAGGCATATCAATAATTTTTTCAGAATCAGGAAGAAATGTGTGACCCCCAAATTGTAAAACTTCTAAGCAGAGCCTTGTGTTGCACAATTCCAGGATATGCAATCTCAGAGAGTGAGTTGTGTTTCTGGATGCACCATGCATATCCCATTCTGGGTGAATAATGCACCCTGGGGTTCATAACAGGGACATTTTCCTCATTTGCAAGCAACAGAAAAACTCATATATGCATTAACAGGAAATACACTCATGAATCTGCCCTACAAAATTATCAGTTTTGTGTCAGTTGCAAAATAGAGTCAATCATGACGCAAATCACAGAAAATAATTTAGGATTGAATGAACAATTATAGTAAAAGGACTGGGATTGTGGTTGTGTTACTGAACAGAAAAAACGGCTCCTGCTGCCTGCTGCTGATATACAAATTCAAAGGCAAAGCCTTTGGTGAAAGACGAAAGCAGTCTTTATTTAAAAGCTACATAATTTCTAAACAGCCAAAGAGAAAAGATCCTGCCACCCTCTACCAAACCAGACCAGTCTCAGGCTGCACCCGGAGTTCCCTCTCTCTTCTAACAATAAGATACTGTCCCTTTGGGGGGACCCATGATCCAGCCACAGCAGGATTCTTCAGGTGGGTATCCACAGAAGCAGAGAGGCAGATTCTTGTTGCCAGCTAAGCAGCAATCACAGAGCTGAGCATGCATGCACCCCTGGCTCCTGTTCAGCTCAGGCCTTTTTTCTCATCTGGCCGCCAGCCCCAAGCCCGAAGCGCTGGGCACTCAAATGGCTCTGCCTCTCCTAGCCACACTAGCCATTTCCCATGATTCAAGGGAGCAAGGGAGAGAGTTTCCACCTTCTTTCCTTTTAAAGTTCCCTGACTGAACTTCTATGTGCAACAGAAGGGTTCAAATTTCTAGCCAATCCCTGTTCTAGGCTGGCTAGGTGGTATCCTCCTCTGCCACCACGCCCAGGAAGGGAATAGAAACATCTTGTCCTCTGTCAATTACATTCTTTCCTGAGACATGCACCTTTGTGTCCCATACTCTAGCTGAGGGGAAAGGGGGCAAGATCCATTACATGCCTCAGCCATTTTATTTACAGTCATCCTGGGCAACTTCCCCATCAACTCCTCCCTTCATGCTGGTAACAATTCCTCCCTTTAACACTTGTGGACCCTTGCAATCTTACAAGGGAAAATGGGTGAAGATCTCACTTTTCTGTAGCTACTTCCTGCTGGCCAATGGTGTAGTCTTACCTATCCCTGGGTCCAAAGAACAAATGAGGGGTCAGGAATGAAGGGAAGACTTCATGCAAGTGAGGAGGATCTTGTAAAGTCCAGGTCAGTTGGTGTTACAGGGAGGCAGTGTGTGCCATGTTCTACGAATGGCAACATTGGACAGGTTGACATCATTGTATTCTAGAGGTGACAAATTGGGCAAGAAGGTTAGAAGGCATAATCAGAACCATGAAAAGATAATGAGAATAGGACAAAGCATGAAAAAACTGTTTATCTTTTAAATCAGACATCACAATTGCATTTGCATGTCTTATGGTTGCAATTACTGAAGTGATACAATTTTTCCAACTTAATGTGAAGTTTTAAATCTTAGAATCCTCCATTTTTTAAAAAAACAAGAACAACCCAAAGTCTAAGACAAAAACAGAGTTTCAAGGGAAAGCTGGGATGGCTCAGCGGGTTAAGTGCTCGCTTTGAAGCCCTGGGGACCGAGGATCAAATCCCGGTCCCGGCCCATGTGGACCCACATGCTGAACTGGGGTGTACCCCCAGTTCAGTTCTTGCCGGGGCCTATGTGGGAGGCTCCTGGCTCAGTTCCTGCCCTGCACAGCTCTGTGCCCACCTGTGGAGTGAAACTATATGGAAAATTAATGATGTCAACTATGGAGACTGCTCTGGGCCCTCCCCCTTCTCTCTGTTTCTCTCTGTC
>PVKE010045742.1:0-12506 GCA_004027555.1 Craseonycteris thonglongyai | reverse complement strand
CTAATTGTTACCAACCAATGTCACCCCATTAAATTTAACAATAAAATATAATAATATTAAAAAAAAAAAGAATTTAAAGAGAAAGGGGAGGTTGAAATCCATGGGAGTGACAATGGCTCAGACCTTGTCACTCTGCTTGCCCGTGAATAGAAAGTATTAGGGCGCTAGCTTCACAGGATTGAGATCAGCCTTCACCTTCCACTCAAGTGGACACAACTTTTTAAAAGAGTAGGTAACATATGGACTCCAGCATGGGGTTTTCTTTACAGGGGATATTCAATATATATATTTGTTAGAATGAGTGAATCTTCTATATTCCTTTCCCTTTCGAAACTACTAAACATGACATTTTGAAAGTTCTAGAAATCTAAATATTTTAGAAAAGCTTGAGCCATTGTCAAGAGCAGCCTAAAATACTGTAAAGAAAATATTTAATTTTTTCCACTCCTCTTTAGAGAATTATCAGAATCAATTCAAATTGTGTTATACACCTCAAATAGCAATTTGGGTTTGGCAGTATAATCTGTCCATCTCTTAAAAGGGCTGATTATTAGATTTTGGCTACAGAGTAATAAGCAGCAAATGGATGGCTTTTTAGATGCAAAGTTATTTTTCTTTCTGGCTATAAAGGTTTATTTAATTACATGACCACTTTCTTGCCAGAAAGATTTATGCAACCACAAAAGGTGTCCATTTTGGCCCTTAGTCACCACTGGGATTAATTCTGTATTTGTAAAATGATTGTGGTAATTTTCATATTCATGCCATTCTTTGTAAAATTTAGAAGTAATTATGACTGTTGTATACATGTTAAAATGTAGCATTATGAAATTGGGTGAATTTAGGCGAATTGTGTATTGAAAAGGTGGCTGGATAATTTATTGTCCACATTGGATACTTCAAAGTGAAAAGAGATGCTATTAGCCAGGCCAACAGGTAGAACATGAGACTATTCCCACAAACCAGGACACGTGGCCACTCAATACATCAATATTTTAGAACAAAAGAGAAAAGGCAATGAAAATATATTTTCCCCTTAAATGGACCATATTATGTATTCCTTAAAAATGAAATAACGTATGCAGTATAAAAATAAGTTTAACAGTTAATTACTTTTTAAACCTTAGACTACACTGTTAAGAGAGAACTAAAAATAATGAGCCTGGATATAATAAGTGATATAAATATCGATATGACTCAGTTTTAGGAATTATGGTACAATCTAATGCGATGGATTTTGAGTCTGATTTTTAAAAAAATATTACTTGATATTAAATAGGATTACTATGTAAATAAATAAGCCAATACAATATAAAAGAAAATGCCAAACCATAAATGCAAATCATTTTTTAAACTATTTTTTTACTTTGAATCATAGAGTACCCTAATTTGTTATCTGTGTTAGTTCTAAATTAAAAATGAACCAAAATATTTGGTTTGTTTTCAGACTGTGTTGTACTGACATAGTTGAACAAACTATGAAATTAGATTTTCATAAATCACACCTGTCCCGACTTGAGACAATACCTCTAATTTCCCAACTAGATCTCACGGGCAATTTGTCAGGACATGAATAATTGATGGTACTAAAAACCTTGGTAATATGTTCTAATCATTCTTTTCATGTAAGGCATAAAATATGGGTTGCAGTTCAATGCAATTGAAATTTTAGGTTCAAGCTTAAAATGGATTCTCTTTTATTCTCTGACTTATACTTCAATGCATTCATTCAATTATCACCAAACATTATAAGATGGTTTTTATTGTGGAGGAGAGGAGGCTAATTTAGAGTTGGAACAGTTTTGTGTTTTTAGAAATAAGACTATTGTTCTAGGGATTTTGGTGACAAGAAAATAAATTTCTACAGGATCATTAATGTGAAACACAAAATCATTATGTCTTCATTGTTTTGCATATGCATTTTGCCCTAATGCAACTAAAAAGTAACTGCATTTGAATTTAACTTAATCAACTTTTGTATGGTTATTATCTTTCATGTTATACATTTAGTGTAAAAAAAATGGGTGATCCATTTTGTTCTGGCAATGATGGAAGTAAAATCATTACACAGTGAAGACTAGGCCAAATATTGGATAATAATAGATTTTGATATAAATTTTCCATTAAATTCTTGAAGTCACAAAATAAATATAGCTTTCCTTATAAATTTACTTTTAAAAATACACCAAAAATAAAAAGTCCCTTAGCCTCCAGAAAACTTGCATCAGTGAATTAACAGTCTCATTCTTGAAAACAAAAACCAAAATCTTTTCATTCTCACAATTTTGTTAAGAAAGGAGTGTAAGTGGAGTAGATACAAGATGATGGAGTAGAGTAATACTATGTCTGCTTATTACTGTGAACACATCAAAATTGCAACTAAATTATATAACAATCAACTGGGAGAACCATCTGAAGTCTAGCTGAACAGAAGCTTTATAGCAGAGGATATAAAGAAGAAGCCATATTGAGACTGGTAGCAGGGGCATAGATGAGAAACAGGCTGGATCCAAGCCTCTGTGTACTGGCTGAGATTCAGGAGGGATAGCTCGGCTATGGAGGTCCCTCGGGAGATGTGAGGAACCCCAGCCCAACACCAGGCTCTCTAGTCTGAAGTACTAGTGCCAGGAAGAGGAGCCCCAACAACATCTGGCTGTAAAAATCAGTGGAGACACCAACCATCCAGGTGAGATGAGGGCAGAGGGAAACCCAGACTTCCTCTTAAAGGGCCCTCACAGATTCACATGCTTGCAGGACCTCACCCTGGGTTCTGGTGGAGGGATGGTGACTTGGAGGCATACGGGGGCAGACTGTGGTGTGTGGCTTCAAGGTGAGTGCTGGAAGAACAGCTTCCAGTTTACCTTTGCAGGTTCCTTTTGCTCTGCAGTTGTCAGGTGAATGTCTTCTTTCCTGTGTTGTGCTCTACCACTCCTGTGGTCAATCTGAATCCTAATTGGTCTGGTGAGTTCCGCTCACTCCTCCCACGTGACTCACTGAGAACCTACCCCTCCCATCTCCATACTGCTTGAGCTTTCTAGGGGGCTGACTCTTATAAGAGCTAGCAGGTAGAATCAGGCTTTAGAGTTTCCTGGCTTTTTGCGGAGCTACAACAAGCCTGGTACTGGTGGCAACCATCCTCTGTCCACAGAATGGCCTCTCCCAGGCATCTCCATGTTTAACACAAGCAGCAAACAATCACAGATTGCTTTGTATCCCCTACCAGGTAATCCCTAGCTGGTCACATACAGTGGGTAACCTGGGCCTGTACCAGAGCCTCCAGAACCAACATACTTGGAGGTTGGCTTCAGACCACAGCAGAGCACCATCCAATTAGCCCCACATTTGGCACACACAAAGGGTGGTCTCAACAGGGACCAGAGCTTGATGGGGTAAATACCACTCAGTGGGGCAAGCCCCCACACAGCAGCCCTTAAGCTGTGAATGTGGCAAAACTCCATAGTCAATCAGCTTGAGGGTCAATTCCACACACTTACATGTCAATAGCAATCAAAGTTCAACTCTAACAAGAGGGCACATACCACCCCCACACAAAATGCTCTTGGAGCACCCAGAGCAGATGACCAGGAGGACTGTGGCAGGGCCCCATGGGGCACCTACTACCTAAGGCCACCTGGCCAAGACTGGGAGACAGCAGGTCTACCTAATACATAGAAACAAACACAGAGGAGCAGCTAAAAATGAGGAAACAAAGAAATAAATGAACAGGAGAAAACTCCAGAAAAAGAACTACCGGTAAATAAAACGGGGGCAAGCAACCTGGCAGAGAGAGAGTTCAAAATAATGGTATAAAGTATGCTCAAGGAACTTAGTGAGAACTTCAACAAAGAGACAGCAATCATCAAAAAGGTCATAAAAACCATAAAAAAGAACCAGTCAGAAGTGAAGAATACGATAACTGAAATGAATGCGCTAGAAGGAATCACCAGCAGAGTAGATGAAGCAGAGGATCAAATCGGCAAGTTGAGAGACAAGGTAGCAGAAAACATCTAAATGGAGCAAAAAAATGTAAAAGGAATCCAAAAATATGAGGATGGTTTAAGAGACATCTGGGACAACATCAAGCATAAAAACATTTGCATCATAGCGGTACCAGAAGGAGAAGAGAGAAAGCAAGGGATTGAGAACCTATTTGAGGAAATAATGACTGAAAGCATTTCTAACTTCATTAAAGAAATAGATATACGGGCTGAGAAATGCAGATAGTCCCAAATAAGAGGAAACCAAATAAGCTCACACCAAGACACATTACAATTAAAATGGCAAAGGTTAAAGACAAAGAGAATCCTAAAAGCAGCAAGAGTAACACAACTAGTACTTTATAAGGGAGCTCCCATAAGACTGTCAGCAAATTTCTCAACAGAAAGTTTGCAGTCAGAAGGGATTGGCACAAAATATTCAACATGATAAAAAGTAAAGACCTACAACCAAGGTTAATGTATCCAATAAGGCTGTCATTTAAAATGGAAGGACAGATAAAGATCTTCCCAGACAAGAAAAATCCAAAGGAGTTCATCACCTCCAAATCAGTATTACAAGGAATGTTAGAGAGACTTATTTATGATGGGGGGGGACCACATCAAAGTTATGAATAATATTATTACCTGAGGGTAAAGGGGAAGGTGGGTGAAAAAGTGGGTGGGGGGTGGGGGGAATGGGGTTGGGAGGAGGCATCAAATATATGGTGATGATGAAAGGAGAGCTGATTCTGGGTGGTGAGCACATAATGCAATGCATAGACGATGTAATGTAGAGTTGTACACTTGGAAACTATGTAATTTTTGCCAACCAATAAATGTAATTGAAAAACTATGAATAATAAAATGGCATAGCTACAAATTATCAACAATTACTTTCAATGTAAATGAATTAAATGCGCCATTCAAAAACATAGGCAGGATAAATGAATAAGAAAACAAAACCCTTATATATGGTGCCTACAAGAGACTCACTTCAGATTGAAAGATACACACAGAATGTAAATAGAAGGATGGAAAAACTTATTTATTGAAAATCAAAGCAAACAAATAAAAAAAGAAACAGAGGGAGCAATACTTATAACAGGCAAAATAGAGTTTAAAACAAGGGCTATAACAAGTGGCAAAGAAAAGCCCAGTAATCCCACTTCTGGGTATTTATCTGAAGAACCCCAAAACACTACTTCAAGGAAATATGTGCACCTGTGTGTTCATTGCAGCATTGTTTACAACAGCCAAGATGTGGAGACAGCCTGGGTGTCTGCTGATAGAAGAACGCATAAAAGGGAGGTGGTACATATGTACAATGGAATATTAATTCAGCCATAGAAGGGCATGGATTCTTGTTACCTGTGGTGGCATGAATGAACCTGAGTGGAGTGTCAGATAAAGACAGACACTACGTGATTCTGCTGACATGTGGAATCTCATGATCAAAATAAACAAACAAAACAGAAACAAATTCATAGATACAGAAACAAAATTGATGGTTCCCATATGGAAGGGGTGTTGGGGGTGTGGGTAATAAAAGGAATAGGGATTAAGAAGTACAAAATGGTTGTTACAAAGTAGTTATGGGGATGAAGAGTATAGCATAAGGAGTATAGTCAGTAGTATTGTAATATCTAGGTATCATGTCAGATGAGTACTAGACTTGTTGAAGCGATAGATGGGAGGGCATGGGGCGGGGGCACAGAATAAAAAAAGTGAAGAGATTAAGAAGTACAAATTGAGAGATGACGGGATGGCTCAGCGGGTTAAGTGCTTGCTTTGCATCCCCGGGGTCTGAGGATCGAATCCCAGCCCTGGCCTGTGCGAACCCATATGCTTAACTGGGGTGTGGCCCCAGTTCAGTTCTTGCCAGGGCAAGCTTCCCAGGTGGGAGGCCCCCAGTTCGGCCCCCAGCTCATGGGGGCATGCCTCCGGAGGCCCCCACCCAGTTCCTGCCCTGCATGCCCCTCACCCCCTCCACCCCCCCCCCACCTGTGTGGAATTAAACTACCTTGGAAACTAACAATGTACAACTATGGAGACTGCTCTGGGCCCTCCCCCTTCTCTCTGCCTCTCCCTATCTCTGTGTCTGTCAAAAACAAAATAACTAAAAAAAAAGTACAAATTGGTAGTTACAAAATAGTAATGGGGATGGAAAGCAAATCATAGGGAATATAGTCAATGATATGGTAGTAACTAGTGCTGGGTGGGTATTAGCTAGTCAGGGGGATCACTTAAATTATACACAGGTCTAACTACTATGCTGTACACTTGAAATTAATATAAAATAATATGGAATGTCAATGGTAATTGAAAAATTTAAAAAGGTCCAAATTTCAAGGTATAAAACAGATAAGTCGTGAGGGTGTAATATACAGTGTAGGGAATACATTCAGTAATATTTTGATGGCATACAAGTGGTATGGTGTCAGATGGTTGCTGGACTTACTATGGTGATCACTTCTTTAGGTGTATAAGTACTGCATAACTATGGTGTCCCCCTGAAACTCATGTAATATTATGCATTAGCTCTGGTTTTAATAAAAATATTTAAAAAAAAATAAAGGAGTACAACATATTTTTGGAGAGATTTTTATAGTTGTGTTGTCCCCAGTATCTTCCAGTGATTTAAATTGTGCATGTAACCCTGCTATCATATTGAAGACATCACTTCCACATGAGAAAAACCACGCTTACTGTGCTCTGGACTTAAGTTAATAAATGCATTAGAATCACTCATTTGCTGCCCAGTGATTCTGAATTAGAAAAAAGCATTCATTTTTACTTAATTTATTCATACATGCAAAAAAAAATACTAAACACATTCATTTATTGAAAGACTTATTCTTATTTCTGAGTAAGTTTGAGTGCACATTATGCCACACAGTAGATTCAAAAATTTTGGATAAAGTACAAAGGCATTTTGGTTAAAAGAACGGTTTCTTTATCAATGTACATAACATGCAGTCTAAAATGAAATATAAAACACATAAAATTATTTTAATTATAAAAATAAGAAAAAATTCCTTGTGTTTTCTTGAGCCAAGCTACATCTCATTCTAGTTGGATATATTTCTTTCAATTAAAAAAATAGGCATGATGAAATCGATTTAAAATCATGGCCAACCTCTCTCTCCCCATAATTTTCTTAGCTATGTCTAGAACTCAAGTTGTTGGATATCTCTTTGACGTCTCAACATGATGTAGCTTCACCCTTGAACGTTTAAAATATTCTCTTGAATTAGCTGAATGCTATTTTTCTGAGTCCAAATGACAGAAGAGGATGAGGAATAAATTTCATTTTTAATATTACACCCATTTGATTATATTGTTTTTCATGTTTACAAAATTTTGCTTAATACATTAAGTAATAGTTTGATATACAACTTTACAGCCTATCAAATTATTTTGAACTTTGATATGCATAGTGTATTCTGCCTAAAAAGTTCCAATATTTTTATTGGGTTTACTTTCAGAGTGCCTTGTAGGTAAAGGGACAACAATATGAGCATAATAATACTCATATTGTTTGATAAAATTCACATCCCACATCACTTCAGAGTTTACACCACTTGTAATCGGGCTGTGCTCACAGCTTCTGAAACTGCTCTGATGAAGAACCATCAATGGCTTGGAATTATCAAATCCAGTGGGCCTTTTCTTGACACTTACTTGGCATTTTATACCATTGACTCGCTCTCACTATTGACTCTTCTTTGAGTCTGAGAAATCAATTTCTCCTTGTTTTCTTCCTACCTCCCAGTACACTCCATCTCTACTTCCCATGCTGGACCCTCTTTACCAGCCGCTTAAGTGGCAGAATCACTCAGGGACCCACCTCTCAGCTCCAGCCCAGTGATCACGGCATTTCTGAATAAGTTCTTCCAGGCCCCAACCTTCAACTCTAAAATCCAGAGCACCTGCCCACAACCTTCCTCCTGTGTTAAGATCTATAATGCATACTTATCTCCTTGGACATCTTTCTGCATGTTGGCCAGTTATCTTATTTGCTTCATCCATACCTGCTCACACAATCTTCAGTTTCTTCTGGGTGCCATATTTAAATTATTGGCACAACTATCTAGCTAAAACCCCAAGTCAGACATATGAGGGTCATTACCAACATATCCCTCTCCTTTACTTTCTTTCTAGTCACCAGCTCCTGTCAATTCTGCTTTCTTAATAGCTCTTTACTGTCACTACTATGACATGCCATATGTCAATATAGGTCTTTAACCCAACTGGGCTATTAAAATAGTTTCTGTCTGTCCAACTTCTTTTCACTCTTACTCATCCCCCTAAACCAACAAATCCATTCTCTGGGCGGCCTTTAGTTATTATTATTATTATTATTTAACATGTGAACTTGACTTGTTTCTTTATTTTACAATCACACTCCAGGGACACTTGTCAGATAGTATTGCAAAAATCTGATCTCAGGTCTGTTACTTCCTGCCTAATGGTGAGCCCCTTGAAGGCATGGACTGTGTTACACCTGTGGGGTGTCACCAGCTTAGTAAGTGATAGATGTTGAATGACAAACCCAGTCATCTTTCATGCAGTAGACAAGGCCCTCTACTGCGTACACTTTGTCTGGGATCCATAGTAACAGTATAAATCAGTGGGAGAAAATTCCTGTTGAAGGACTTTAACTCCTTGTAAAGATAAGGTAATTAATTCTACTCAACTGAATTGGGAGTAGCAGTTTCTGTGTGTCTCCAAGGAAGCAGTTTATCTAAGCACTGAATTCTCATTTATCTCCAGGACAAGAGAAAAAATAATCTGATAATCAGGTAGAGGGTTGATAGGAGAAATTTAAGGGCTGAAAAAAGGTGTGATTCTGACTTTTATGGTTGTTATTATTTAACTGCTTCAACTTTGAAATTAACCTAGTTCATGATTATAATTTGCTACATGAGGGTAAATCCATAGAACAGCTGTCACTGTGGTGTATCTGGGATCAGGTCCCTGGATTGCAATATGAATACTCCCTGGACAAAGGTAGACTTTTGTTTTTAAATTTATTTTATTGTTTTTGAGAGAAGGCGAGAGAGAGAGAGAGAGGCAGAGAGAAAGGAAGAGGGCTCAGGGTAGTCTCCATGGTTGTACATCATTAGTTTTTTTGACATAGTTTTATCCCAGACAGGTGGGTGTGAGGCCCCACAGAGTGGTACTGAATTGGGGGTCTCTCTCATGGGAGGTGAGAACTTTTGTCACTATCCTGGGGTTACACAGTTCAGCATGTGAGTTTGCACGAACTGGGGCCAGGATTCAACCCCTGAACCTTGTGGTTGCAAGGCAAGTGCTCAACCTATTGAGCTATACTGGCATCCCTTTGATACTAATGATAAGACCTAAGAATGGAGGTTTGGTCATGAAAAAAAAATCCAAATAATTTATCTGATCTTTGGTGTCTTCAATATTCCTTTTGTCTTCATTACCATTTGCCTTAATGAGATACATGTCAAGGTTCATTTAATAGCTGATTTTGTCTTACTGGAGGTGCATTGGGAACCCTGTTCTCTTCCCATCAGATTTCCCTCAGGATTTCTCAAAAATGTTTCTCAAGATACTCAGAAAGACACTGATAGAATTGCTCTCTGGTCAAATAAAATTGAGAAATATTTCACTCCATATTGGCTTGCAAGATTGTCTCAATGGATATTAGCAAGTTAAAGACTTTGCGGTGTGTGTGTCTTTGTGTGTGTGTGCATCTTGCAGATTTGGCTTTCTGCAGAACATTCTGTACCTACAAGAAATTGGTGTCTGCTCTGATCTCAACTACTTGTTCTGCTGTTCTTTTGTGTGCGAATTTTCTGTGGGAGCCTAGAGCTTTCAATAACATTTATTCTGTCTGCTTTGAATCTGATTTGTATCTCCTATTTAGTCTTGGGTCCTGTTTTTACTGATTTTTTTTTCCCTGAAAAATTCCACTATTTCTAGTCTAGAACCCCTGCTTAAAATCTGCACTTGTCCTTGCCCCAGTAACATAGGGCTAGTTGGATGAGGGCAGAACATAATCATGTATATGTGCATGTGTGTATCTGTATACAAACATATAAATCTACATGTAGATATAGGTATTGGCTTCTATTCCTTAATTTTCTATAACCCTTAAGTCCCTGAGTGTTTTATGCCTTGATCAGAGTGAGACTTGGATCCCATGACTTACTCTTGCAGTAGGTCGATTTCCAGAAATCGCAGAGGGCTTCGCTGGCAGAGTCACTTGCTAATTTAGTCCTTTGTCAGTATTTCTTTCAGCCATTCAGCTGAAGTGGTCCCTAGGCCCTTGCTCCCTGTTGGGCCTCTGTATCATTCTCACTTCTCTGCTCTCTCATCTTCTTTGTTAAGAGAGACCAAACCAAGAGCTTAGTTTTAATTAGTGTTCTGGGCTTCTGGTTTTATATTACCTCTTTGTGCATAATAAAATGAAAACGCTGCTAGAGGAGTTTCGCTTAGGAAGTCTGCATCCTATTTATAGAATCCTTTAATTGTGCCCCCAACCCCCAGGGGCAGGAGTGGTGCTTGTTTGATCACAGAAGTGTTTGATTTTTTTAAGGTTATAGATGTTGATTTTAAGCTTATGAGGTTCAGATAAAGCCTTTCCTCCCTAGTTGTCATTTGCCAAATGTTATGCCATCGCTATATTTATTTTTAGAAACACAGCATATTAATATCCCTGTTTGAAGATGGAGAAACTGAGACAGAAAGCTTAATTGTTGGTCAAAATGAAGGATATATTCCCTTGTGAACAGTGGAAATATCCTCATCAAATCAGTCTAATTAAGCACATGATTTAAAGTAATTTCTCACGGAATCAAAAGTTACAGAGTAGGTAAGAGCATAAAGCATGGAGTCAGAGAGTCAGGGCCTTAATTCTGGCTCTGTATGAATTTGGGCAACTTAGCTTATCATTCAGAGCCTGCTTTCTAGGCTGTATAATGAAGTAGTGATTCCTGTGTCGCAGAGTGCTCAAAAATATACACATGTACAATGGTGGTCAACTATGGCGTGATGTTAATTTAATATAACTGTAAAATGCTTTAGTGGATATGAAATAAGCTTATATTCTATGTAGAAAATATTTCACCTTACAGTTAATAGATTAGGAAAGAGAATTAATAACAGATAAAACAGAAAAGGGAGAGACCATTCATTCATTTTATTTAAATTCCAATTACCGGTAAAAATATAAAGTCTTTAACAAGATTTAAAAAAGAGAATGCCCACTGCCTTTCACAAGAGGTTGAGAGTTGTCAAATTAGAGCAAAGTGAGAGATAATTCAAAATTAGTAATTAAATGGTTGCATTTAAGCTCTATTCATGACAGTGTGTTGCCTAGCAACCAGGGTATTTGTCCTTGCCACCCTTGGGGAGCCCCAGCGCAATTTAGTACACAGTGGACCAAAACAGTTGCTTAGTACAATACAGTAACCTCTCTGCAAGGGAAACATGTTTCTACAAAACCTTCAAACATCAGTGAATTCATATCAGTACTGGCTTTATCTGGTTTCAAACATCCAGCCCAAGTTTCTCGAAGTATAATCCACTATCTATCTAAATCAAGAGTTACCTGGACAAAAGCACAGTGCTGTTGCTAGGGTGAAGACTGAGAGAAGGGCTCCTTCCAGAGGGCAACTATAGCAAAGGACCATTTGGACAGTTAGCATCGTGGTGGAGAGACCAGGGCTAGATGGCATGGGTTGGGATGCTAGCTAGCTCTGCCTATTCCTAGCTATATGATACTAGACACATCTCTTAATCTTTTTATGACAGTTTTCTCATCATTAAAAGGGGATGATGGGGAAGCTGGGATGGCTCAGTGGGTTAAGCGCTCACTTTGCAGCGCTGGGGACCGGGGATCAAATCCCGGCCCCAGCCCGTGAGGACCCATACGCTGAACTGGGAGCTCCCCCAGTTCAGTTCTCTCTCTGTCTCTGTCTCTGTATCTCTCTCTCTCTCTCTCTCTCTCTCTCTCTCTCTCTCTGTCAAAAATAAATAAATAAATTAAAAAAAAATTTTTAAAGGGGATGATGATGATAACGATGAAACGTGTATTTATGATTACTTCAAATGAAAAGCACAAAGTAAGTAGTCAATCAAGGTTAGCTGCTGTTAACTATTGGGGTCAAGGTTTTCTTTGCCAGCCTAATTCTCTGGGGTCATGGCTCAGTCTTAACCCAGTAAATAAAAGGAGGCTTTCCATTTTATCTACTCTCTCCAGGCTTCAGCACTCATGTTCTGTTAATGCCACATGATATTTGTAACTGATGTTTCTCTTCTTCCTATCCTGTCAGGCTTCGGTTTCACTTTATCTTCAGCTTTTTTTTTTTAAATATATTTTTATTTATTTATTTATTTAGACAGAGAGAGATACAGAGACAGAGACAGAGAGAGAACTGAACTGAGGGAGCTCCCAGTTCAGCATGTGGTTCCGCACGGGCCGGGGCCGGGATTCAATCCCTGGTCCCCGGCGCTGCAAAGTGAGCGCTTAACCCACTGAGCCATCCCGGCTTCCCC
>PVKE010045741.1:0-12506 GCA_004027555.1 Craseonycteris thonglongyai | reverse complement strand
TCATCAGAAATCAGTATGGCCACTCCCGCTTTTCTCTGACTGCCATTTGCCTGGAGTATTGTTTTCCATCCTTTTACCCTGAGTCTATGTTTGTCCCTGTGGCTGAGGTGTGTCTCTTGTAGGCAGCATATGGTTGGATTTTGTTTTTTAATCCAGTCTGCTACCCTGTGCCTCTTTATTGGTGAATTCAGTCCATTTATATTCAGGGTGATGATTGATATATGAGGCTATCCTGTATCCATTTCTTCTTTCCTTTTTATTTTTTTGTTGTCCCAACTTTTCTCCATTTATTTTGATTTCTTGATTCAGGTCGGATAGCCTCCTTTAGTATTTCTTGGAGTGCTGGTTTTGAGCTGGAGAATTCCCTCAGCTTCTGTATATCTGTAAAGGACTTAATTTCTCCTTCATATCTAAAGGTTAATTTTGCTGTATAGTTAATTCTTAGCTGGAAATTTCTCTCTTTTAATATTTTGAAGATTGGGCTTCACTCCCTCCTGGCTTGCAGAGTTTCTGCTGAGAAGTCTGGTGACAGCCTGATAGGTTTTCCTTTGAAAGTTATGTTTTGTTTTTCATGGCAGCCTTGAGGATTTTTTCTTTGTCATTGATTTTTGTCATCTTCAGAACAATGTGTCTTGGAGAAGATCTGCTAGGGTCTAGGTAGTTAGGGCTTCTGCTTTCCTATTGGATTTTGGGCTGTAATTCCTTCCACAGGTTAGGGAAATTTTCATCCACTATTTGTTTTAGTAGACTCTGAGAAGATTTCATCTCACTTCCTTCTGGTACCCCTATTGTTCTAATATTGTTCTTTCTGATGGAGTCAGAAAGTTCTTGTAGGGCTCTTTCATTTCTCTTGATTTTCCTTTCCCTTTCTTCTTCCCTCTGTGACATTCCATGTTTGTATCTTCAATTTCACTCATCCTTTCCTCTAGCTGGTCAGCCCTGTTTCCTATGCTGGTCAGTTCTTTTTTCAGCTGTCGCATGATTCCTTTCATTTCAAGGAGTTCCTTTTGGTTCTGCTCTAGCTTCTCAATTTTGTTGGTAAAGTACTCATTTTGCTCAGAAAATTTCTTGTTGAGGTCATTTAACTGTGTCTGGGTACTTTGCCAGCATTGAGTGAGTTCTCTGAGTGTCTTGATTAATGCAGCCCTGAATTCTGTTTCACTTAGATTTGATCCAAGTGTGCAAGGTCCTTTACTAAAGACTGCCCCTGGTCTTCTGGAAGGGCTTTGGATTCTGAGGTGTGCATTGTGTTTGATGTGGTTCTTTTTGCTTTAGGCATGAGTCTGTTTTCCCTCTGGGGGTTTGCCTATCAGATGGGCTTCTCTTTATTTTTTCTTTTGGGCTGAGTTGTGGGAGAAGGAGATTTTGGGAGAGGGTTGGGGGAAGCAGACAGCTTCTGTGTCCTGGGGCACTTCACGTTGCTGTCTTAGCTGTTAGATAGCAGGGTATTAAAGGTGTGTCCAGGGGTGGGAGCATGTGAGTAGGAGCTAGGGTGGGCCTGAGATACAATAGCAGATTCCTCTTTCAGCAGGGCGGCTGGTGGTTCAGTGCGGGCGGGGCGCTGGAGCTCTGGTCTTTCTCTCCTCTGCCTGGCTGTCCCTCCTTTAACAGTATCTGTAAGCCATGCCCACAGGGCAGCACTTGCATGGGCTGGGGCTTGGCAGAGGCCCCGGTTGGCCGCGCACTCCCGTGTGCAGGCAATGACACCGCGGCGACCCGGTCGGCAGCCCTGTTGCGTGCGCAGGCTGCAACGCCCCAGAGGCCCGGTGGGCGGGACGCCAAGAGCCCAGTTGCACGCTCACGAGCAGGCAGCAGTGCTGCAGTGGCCCAGTGGGCAGGGCTCCGAAAGCCTGTCTTGCGCACAGGCAGCGGCGCTGTGGCAGCCTGGTGGGCGTGCCGCCGAAAGCCCAGTTGCGCACTTGCGCACTGGCAACAGTGCTGCAGCGGCCTGGTGAGCGGGGCACCAAAAGCCCAATTGCGCATTGGCAAGCAAGCAGCAATTGCGGCGGCCCAGTGGGCGGGGCCCTGAAAGCCCTGTGCGCACAGGCTTTAGCTCAGGTGGCAGCCGCTCTATGCTCCCGGCTCTGTTGAGACCACCGGATTCACTCTAAGCACGTCCAATGCAGCTCTGCCCACTCAAGCCCCAGCCCTCACTCCAAGAGCCCTGTCCTCAGAAGGCGCTCCTTCACAGTCAATCTCCTCCGTAAATCAGGGGTGCTGAGCTGCTGTGGGCCGGTGCCCTGCTCTCACCCCGCCCGCCGGGAAGTGCAGCCGCCCTGCTCCACAGTCCCTGTTCCACTTTAGGCTCTGTGATCTGATTAGGGCACTGTGTGCTGTCCCTTGAATTCGGATGTTAAATTGTCCACCGTCTTGTGGGGCTACCACGCTCCCTAGGTCTCGGCTTCCAGCCCGCCCTGGATCCAGCTCCACTTTGACCGTAGTCCCCCAATCCCCCTGTGTTTTTGCCAGCCCCGGGCCGCACTCCGAGTCTCTGTCCCAGAACCACTGCTTCCTTTTCCCTCTCCCGCTCTTTCGTTTTTTCTCTAACCTTTGGGTGTTGTTCTGCGTTGTGTGGTTCTTTCAGTTGAGGTTTCTTGTCAGGGTTTCCCCTATGGATTCCCCTCTGTTCACAAGGCCCTTCCCAGGCAGTTATGGGCGTGCTCCTCTCATGCCGCCATCTTTGATCTCCTGCCCATTTTTTAATTGGATCTTTTGTTGTTGCTGTTGAGTTGTATGAGTTCTTCGTATATTTGAGATATTAGAACCCTTTCAGAGGCTTTGTTTGCAAATATTTTCTCCTATTTGATTGGTTTCCTTTTTACTTTGCTAATGGTTTCCTTTGCTGTGTAGAAGCTTTTTAGTTTGATACAGTCCAATTCATTTATTTTTGCTTTTATTTCCCTTGCATTTGATGCCATGTTCATAAAGGTCTGTCTGAACCCAAGGTCTATAAGTTTAATACCGAAGCTTTCTTCTGTGCAGTTTATTATTTCGGGTTTTATGTGGAGGTCTTTTATCCATTTTGAGTTTATTTGGTATATGGTGACAGTTCACAATCCAGATTCATTCTTTTGCATGTGGTTTTTCAATTTTCTCAGAACTATTTACTGAAGAGGTTTTTTTTTTTCTGTTGGATATATTTTGCTCCTTTGTAAAAACTTATCTGTCCATATATTTGTAGGTGTATTTCTGGGTTTATTCTGTTCCATTGGTCTGTACATCTATTTTTCTGCTAGTGTTATGCTGTTTTGATTATTGACACTTTGTAGTATAGTCTGAAGTTGAGGAGCGTGGTGCCTCCAGCCTTATTCTTTTTCAGAGGATTGCTTTGACAATTTGGGATTTTTTTGTGGTTCCATATGAAGCTAATGATTAGAAAAAAATCTATTTCTCAAAAGAATGTCTGCAGGATTTTGATAGGAATTGCATTAAATCTGTATATTGCTTTGGGTATGAAGGCCGGTTTAATTATATTGATTCTTCCAATCCATGAACATGGAATATCTTTCCATTGTTTTGTATCTTCTTCAGTTTCTAATGTTTTCCATGTATTAGTTCTTTATGTTCTTTGTTAAGTTTATTCCTATTTTATTCTTTTTGTTTTGATTGCAAAAGGTATTGTTCTTTTCAGTTCTTTTATTGAAGTTTCTTTGTTTATAAAAAAATGCAGTAAATTTTTGTACATTGATTTTTCTATCCTGCAAATTTTCTGTATTCGTGTATTATTTGTATTCGTTTTCTGATGGTGTCTTTAGAGTTTTCTATATAAAGGATCATGTCATCTGCACAAAAGTGACAGTTTCACTTATTCACTCCCAATTTGGATGCTTTTTATTTTCTTCTCCTGCCTGACAGCTCTTGCTGGAACTTCCAGCACTATTTTGAATAGCAATGGTGATAGGGGACATTCCTGTCTTGTTCCTGATTTTAGAAGAAAAGGTTTCAGTTTCCCCCCCATTTATTATGACATTCACTGAAGGTTTGTCATATATGGCCTGTATTATGTTGAGTTACTTTTCTTCAATACCAATTTTATTAAGTGTTTTGATCATAAATGGATGTTGTATCTTGTCGATTGCTTTTTCTTCATCAATTGATATACTCATATGGTTTTTATCTTTTGTTTTTTATGTGGTATACCACATTGATCAATTTGCTTAGGTTGAACCATCCTATGCCCCTGGGATGAATCCCACTTAATTGTGATGTATAATATTTTTAATGCATTGTTGTATTCTATTTGCTAGTATTTTGTTAGGATTTTTGCATCGATGTTCATCAGAGATATTGGTCTATAGTTTTCTTTTTTTTTTGTGATGTCCTTGCCAGGCTTTGGTATTAGGGTAATGTTGGCCTCATAGAATGAGTTGGGAAGTATTTCCTCTTCTTCAATTTTTTTGAAAAGTTTGAGGAGGATAGGTGTTAATTCCTCTTTGAATGCCTGGTAAAACTCATTAGTGAGACCATCTGGTCTTGAACTCTTGCTTTTGGGGAGGCTTTGGATGATTCTTTCAATTTCCTCACTTTTGATTGGTTTGTTTAGGTTGTCCAATTCTTCTTGATTCAGTCTAGGTAGACTATATGTTTCTAAAAACTTCTCCATTTCTTGTAGGTTGTAAAATTTGGTGGCATATAGCCCTTCATAGTGTTCTTGTATGATCTTTTGTAGTTCTGTGGTATCAGTTGTAATTTGCACTCTTTCATTTCTAATTTGGATTATTTGTATCTTTTTTCTATTTTACTTGATGAACTTAGTCATGGGTTGTCAATTTTATTAATTTTATCAAAGAACCAGCTCTTTGTTGCATTAATTTTTTCTGTTGTTTTTCTATTCTCTATTTCATTTAGTTCTACTTTAATTTTATTATTTCCTTCCTTCTGCTGACTTTGGGTGATTTTTGTTCTTCTTTTTTTAATTATTTCAGATGAGATATAGGGTTTTGATTTATGATTTTTCTTGTTTCTTGAGATAGGCCAGTAGTGATATAAATTTTCCTCTTATTACTGCTTTTGCTGCATCCCAGCAATTTTGGTATGTTGTGTTTTCATTGTTATTTATTTGTATGTATTTTTTAAATTTCTTATTTCTTCTTTGACTCAGTCATTTTTAATAATGTGTTATTTAGTTTCCATGTATATGTGGTTTTTCTTATTTTCTTTTTTGTAGTTCATCTACAATTTCAATGCTTTGTGATTAGAGAATACAGTTGGTATGATTTCAATCTTAAATTTTCTGAGGCTAGCTTTGTGTCCCAGCATATGATCTATCCTCTAGAATGTTCTATGTGCACCAGAAAAGAATGTATAATCATGTGCTGTAGGATGAAGTGTCTTGTAAATGTCAAAATGTTCAATTGGTGTAATGTAGCATTTAAAGCTGCTATTTCCTTATTGATTTTCTATTTGGATGAGCTGTCCATGGCTGTCAAAGGGGTGTTTATGTCCCCTACTATAATTGTGCTTCTGTCAGTTTGTCCTTTTAGATCTGTTAGTAGTTACTTTGTAAATTTTGGTGCTTCCTGGATGGGGGCTTATATATTAGGAAGTGTTATGTCTTCTTGTTGTATTATCCTCTTAATCTTTATAAAAGGTCCATCTTTGTCTCTTATTTGCTTTTTGATCACTTAGTCTGTTTCATCATATATACGTATGGCTACACCTGGTTTTCTCTGGATGCTATTTTCTTGGAGTGTTTTTTCTGCCCTTTTACTTTGAGTCTGTGTTTGTCCTTGTGGCTGAGGTGTGTCTCTTGTAGACAGCCTAAGGTTGGTTTTTGTTCTTTAATCCAGTTTACTACTCTGTGTATTTTTATTGGTGAGTTCAGTCCATTTACATTTAGGGTGATCATTAATATATGAGTATTTCTACAGTTATTTTATCTTTTTATTTTTTTCTGGTAACTCTTTTTTTCAATTGCTTATTTTTCTTTTTATTTCTGTTAGTTATTTTAGTTTGATGGTGTTTATGACCTTTTGTTTGTCCTCCCCCATTCCCGTAGCCCTCCCCCCTTTTTTTTGTTATGTGTTTCAGTTTGAAGTTCTTTTTGAGGGGTTACCATGAACTTTATGTAAAAGAGAATTTCATTTATGCAGTGGTTTCTTTTCTTAAGGATGTTTCTTATCTTCATTCTCTTTGGAAGTTTGAGACTTTACTTCTTACCCTTTTATGTTTTTGTAGCTCTAGTCTATTCCAATTTATTTTTACTTTTTGTTTCAGGTCCAATCGCCTCCTTCAGTATTTCTTGAAATGCTGGCCTTGTGCTGGAGAATTTCTTTAGTTTCTCTATGTTTGAAAAGATCTTTATTCTTCTTTCATATCTGAAGGATAACTTTGCTGGTTAGATGATTCTTGGCTGGTAACGACTTTCCCTCAATATTTTTAATACTTGATTCTACTCCTTCCTGGCTTGTAGAGTTTCTGTTGAGAAATCTGATAATAGTCTGATAGGCTTTTCTTTATAGGTTGTGGTATTCTTTTTTCTGGCTGCTTTGAGGATTCTTTTTTTGTTTTTGACCTTTAATATTTTCAGTGGAATGTGCTTTGGAGAGGGTCTGCTAGAATTCAAGTAGCTAGGGGTTCTGTTTCCTTCTTGAATTTGAGGTTCCAGTTCTTTCCATAGATTTGGGAAGTTTTCATCTACTATTTGAGCAAATTCTCTGTGCCCATTTCATCCTCTGCTCCCTCTGGAATACCTATTTTTCTTATGTTATTTTTTCTAATGTAGTCAGATAGTTCTTATAGATATCTTTTATTTCTTTTAACTTTTAAGTCTCTCTCTTCTTTCTTCTGTGACATTTCCAAATTTCTGTCTTCAATTTTACTAATTATTTCCTCCTTGTTGGCTCTGCTTCCTGTGCTATTTCATTTTTTTAATCTTGTTGTTTATCTCCAGAATTTGTATTTCTTTTGTTATAGTTTCAGTTTTTTTTTTCCTGAGATCACTTAGCTCCCTCTGTGTACTCTGCCAATTTCCTTTGGTCTGTTTCAGAATTGCAGTCTTGAATTCTGTGTCATTAAATGATATGTTTTTATATCTTTAAGTTCTTTTTCCGGAGATTTTAAAATATTGTTTCTGAGCACCTTTTTTCAGTGGGGTACTCATTGCTGTTGGAGCATTTCTTTTCCTGGACATGAGGACTTTCCCCTGGTAGATGTGAAGAGAACTTTCTTTTACTTTCCAGGTGGTATTTCTGCAGTATTTTATAATACTTTCTCTTGGTTATTTGGTTTTCTGACAGTGGTAGACTTTCTAGACTCTTTGACTCAATCACTTTGGTTTCTGTATGCCTCCTCTTTGAGAAGATATTCTGGGCGATGTTATTCTATGCCTTTGAGATCCCTCTATAGTCAGAAGCTGCCACACCTGTGTTATGCAATTTTCCTAGATTTCTCTGCTGACTCCAGCAAGGTTTGTTGGAAAGGGCACTGGTCTGTTTGCATCACAGAGTAATGGTGGCCTCCCTCTGCTGGTTTCAGCGGGAAGGGTGGGATGGGGTTTGTTGGGAAAGGCGCAGGTCTGTTTGTGTCATAGGGTAATGGCGGCTTGCTGGCAGCAGCTCACTGAAGGAAGACTCTGGGTGGAGCTGGTGGGAATTAGCTTTGGGAGAGATCAAGGGGAAGCAGTCAGGCCTTGTGTCCAAGGCCACGCAGTGCTACTTTGGGGCTCCACCTCACCAAGGGCCACTCAGTGCTTCAGTCACCAGCAGCACCTGGTGTCAGCACTCCAGCCACCAGCATGCTCACTTCCACCCCCAGCCACCCAACCCACACACTGGCATCCGGATCCTCACTTTGGTCACCTGTGCTGATCTCTGGCTGCTGCTGGTGTTCTGCTCTGGCCTCCGGCACTGCATTATGGTTCCCTTACCATGCTAATGCTGTTCTCCTCACGCTCTTGCCCCAGCATCTTGGTACAACTGGACGTGCACACTTTTGCTGTGTACCATGCGTTCTGGCAGCCTGCGCCTCTGCCTCTGTCCGTTCCAGGCCTCCAACCTGCCCAGAGTCATTCTGTTCCTGGACTCATACTCTTACCTCAGTCAGTCTCGCCTATGCTAGCCTCCGGGTCATGCTCCCTGGTGTGTCTCCATACTGTTACCCCCTTTTGTCCCCCTCACTTGCTTCTCTTTCTCAGGCTTTAGATACCTTCTTGCTATGAGTGGGTCCCTCAGCTAAGGCTATGTGTTGCTTAGGGATTCGCTGGTTGGATTTTAGTTAATTTGTTGTTCTTTCCAGGAGATATTTCAAGAGTTCCTCTCACACTGCCACCTGATGATGTCTTCCTCAAAGTAGCATTTTGGATTTCTTTGGAGAAATACCCAGAAGTGGGATTACTGGGTGGATCTTTGCCTGTTATAGCCTTTTTTTAAAAATTCTATTTTGTCTGGTATCAGTATTGCTGCCAAAGCTTTTTTTTTTTTCCTTAATGAAATATTATTTTCTATCCTTTTACTTTAAATCTGTGTCTTTTGATCAGACTTAAGTCTCTAGTAGGCAGTGTATGGAAGGATCTTGTTTTCTTATCCAGTGAGCCACCCTAGTCTTTTGATTGGAGCATTTAACCATTTACATTTGAAGTAATTGTTGATAGATATGCACTTATTGTCATTTTATTATTAATACTTTTAATCTTTTTTTCCCCCTTCTTCTTAAAGCAGTCCTTTTAACATTCCTTGTAATACTGATTTGGTGGTGATAAACTCCTTTAGCTTTTTCTTGTCTGGGGAACTCTATTTGTTTTTCAGTTCTAAATAATAACTTTTCTGGGCAGAGTATCTTAGTTGTAGGTTCTCATTTTTCACCACTCTGAATAGTTTGGGCCAATCTTTTCTGGCCTGCAAAGTTTCTTTTGAAAAATCAGCTGACCGTCTTATGTAGCTCCTTTGTAGGTAACTAGCTGCTTTTTTCTCGTTGCTTTTACAATTGTCTCTGTCTCTAACCATTGCCATTATAATTATGATGTGTCTTGGCATGGACCTCTTTGGGTAGGTTTTCTTTGGGACTCTGTGCTTCCTAGGGTTGTATGTCTATTTCCTTGTCCACATTAGGAAAGTTTTCCATTATTATTTCTTCAAATAGGTTTTCAATTCCTTGCTCTATCTCTTCTTATACCATTGAGATGTAAATGTTGGTATGCTTGATGTTGTCCCAAAGGCCCTTTAAGCTATCCTCATTTTTTGAGATTCATTTTTTCTTTTTGCTGTTTTGATTGGGTGTTTTCTGCAACCATATCTTCTAAAATTGCCGATTTGATCCTCTGCTTCATGCAATCTGTTGATGTCCTCTATTCTTCATTTAAGTTCTATAGTTTTCATTTCTAACTGGCTCTTTTTATGTTTCCTATCTTCATTTTTATGTTTATTGTCTCTTTTTTGAAGTTCTAAGATTACTGAATATCATTATAACTAGAGTTTTGAACTGCATCTGGTACATTGCTTATCTCCATTGTGTTTAGTTCTTTTTATGGAGCTTTGTTCTGTTCTTTTGTTTGGGACATGCTTCTTTGCCTCCCTATTGTGGCTGCCTTCCTGTGTTTATTTCTATGTATTAGGTAGAGATGTTACATCTCCCAGTTTTGGTAGAGTGGTCTTATGTAGGAAATACCTTGTGGGGCCCAGTGGTTCAGTCTCCCTAGTCACCTGAGCCAGATGCCCCAGGTGTGTTCCTTGTGTTGGTTGTGTGCCCTCTGTTGTAGTTGAGCCTTAGTTGCTGTTTGTGCATCAGTGGGAGGGATTCACCCTCAGGCTGATTAGTTGTGAGGAATGGCCACAACTACAGTGGATGAGTTATTTAGGGGCTGACTATAAAGATCATGATTCACTTTATCAGGGTTCTGGTGCCTGCCCAGTCTGCCCTTTGGGTATGTTGTCCTCGGAAGCAGCTAGGGAATTCTCTGTCTCAGTCCAAAGCTGGCCACCAAGGGTGTCAGATCTGGGGCCTTCTGGGAGGGGCCCTGCCACAGGCCAAGTTCAGCTAGCTGCAGCCTGTGCCTTGCTTGAGGCCACTTGACTTGAAATACAAAGCAGTCTCCTGATGGCTGCCACCCACCCTGAGCTTGGAGGTGCCTCGAGGGGTCCTGCTCCAACCAAGGCTGGCTGCTGCCAGTGCTGGCCTTGGGGCTGCTCAACAAGAGGTACAGGATATGCTAAAGCCAGTACTGTTTGTTTGGGGTTTGTGATCTTTTGATAGATTTTAGGAAAGTTCGCAGTATGAGTCAAGGTAGGTTGTTTGTATAGAAAAGCCACTGGAAGCATCTTTGGTGTGCCTGAAAGTTGGGTGCAGGTGGGGTCCCAGAGAATCACCATGGTGGGGCAATTGAACATTGTTAGCTAGGTGGATGAAAACTTAGATATGGCAGCTGCTTATGTGTGCACATTCAACCAAGAAACAATGGATTCTGCCAGAACTTTTGTCCAGAAGAAAGCTACCCTGTCCAGCTCTCACCCTGAAGCCAGACAACACAGTTTTTTCCTATATGTCTCTGGCACATTTTGAGCTCATGCCTTAGTGTTGGAGCTCAGAGTGAGTGAGTAAGTCCATGTATGGGCCCTTTAAGAGGAACACCTGGGGCTGCATCTACCCTCTGTCTCACTCAGCCACAATTCCCAGTAGTTTTCACAGCCAAAAGTATGGCAACTTCTCTTTCTCGCACTGAGACCCTGGCCTGGGAAGCCTCCTGTGGGGCTGAGACCACTTGCTCCTCTAGGGTAGACCTCCATAGCCAACATATCTCTCATGATTTTTAAGGGTCACACACATGTGTGGAACCAACCTGTATCATATCTCCACTCCTTCAACCAGTCTTGGAGTAGCTTTTTCTATATGTCCTTTGTTGTAGGATTTCTGATCAGCTAGACTTCAGTTGCAATTTTGATGTAGTCATGAGAGAAGACAAGCCCAATGTTTACTCTGCCACCTTGACCAGAAATTGAGATGATGTATTTTTCATATGTTGATTTATCTATTTTTTTTTCTTTTGCAGATTGTCAGGTTATTTTCTTTTGGTTGGTTGGTTAGTTGGTTCATTTCTTCCTTCTTTCCTTCCTTCCTTCCTTCCTCCCTTCCTTCCTTTCTTTCTTTCTCTCTCTCTTTCTCTCTTTCTTATGTGTTTCACTGAGGATAAGCTAAGTTCTGCTGTAGTAATGAATATTTCTCTCCAAATATCAACAGCGTAATGCCACAAAATAAAAGTTCTAACTCGTGCTATATATCCTTTGTAGGTTGGCTGGGTAGTTCCTGTTTATCATCCTCATTCAGGAGTCCTGACAGAAGGAGGTTTCTGTGCCTGTGTTTCCATGATAGCTATGGCCAGGGAAAGAGACTGAATGAATCACATAGTGATTCTTGAAGCTTTGTCACTTCTATTCACATTTCATGCTAAAACAAGTCACAGACCTGTGCCTAATAACAAGGAGGTATTGGAAAGTAGAATCTGACTCCATGTCCAAAACGAAACTAACTGGAAATATTTTGTGAACAGCACTAATGATGATTAAGGATTTTAGACTTAAAAACAAAAAATAGAATGCCACATTTATTCTGAAACTTTTATGTCAGGAAAAACTTTTGGAAATGATATAAATAGGGGGAAAAATAATTATTACAAGAGATTTTGCACATTTCTTTCAAGTTTATAAGTAGATAAAACCAAGTAATATACCTTGATGATGTAAACTGTGTGTGTATATATAAGCATGTGCATGTGTCTGTGTAATATAAATTTTGTACCCTTACAAAGAAAATTCTCTTCTTTTTAAGCGATTATGGGACGTTAACAATAAATGGCTATGTATTAGGCCACAATGATAAATAAATTAAATTCCAAAGGACAAATATCATAGATACATTTTTGATTACATGCAATAAACCAGAAATAACAAAAATTTGAATAAAAATCTCACCCACTTGGAAACTTAAAAATTTAAAACAAAAAAAAACCCCTTCAATTTAATGAACATATCCAAGAACTGATTCTTTGAAAAAGAAGAAGAAAAAAAGCAATACATTGACAAATATAGCATATTTAAGAATTAAAGTGTTATTAAAATAAATTACCGTATTTTCCGGTGTATAAAATGACTTTTGAAATGAAAAAAAGTCAACCGAAAATTGGGGGGTCGTCTTATACGCCGAGTATATCCCGAAAAACGTCTCGATCTGCCGCTAAACGAATTTTCCAACTCGATCCCGAAAATCGTCTGGATATGCCACTAAACGAATTTTCCAACTCGATCCCGCACCAATCACTGCAAGGCTGCTCGGACCACCTCTCTAACTCAGCCAATCTAAGCAGGCTTTTTATGCATGTAAATTATACATGTTCTGTACCCAAAGCTACACTGTGTTCTAGTAAAAAGCCTGCTCAGATTGGCCAGAGTCAGAGAGGCGGTCTATTATAACCTTTGAACCTTTGCTTGTTGTGATTGGCTCACCGTGGTACATACAGTTGCAGCACAGGAACGTTCTGTGTAGCCAAAGCTGCTGTATCAGGACACATGCATAGTAGC
>PVKE010045740.1:0-12506 GCA_004027555.1 Craseonycteris thonglongyai | reverse complement strand
GAGAGAGAGAGAGAGAGAGAGAGAGAGAGAGAGAAGAGAAGAGAAGAGAAGAGGAGAGGAGAGGAGAGGAGAGGAGAGGAGAGGAGAGGAGAGGAGAGGAGAGGAGAGGAGAGGAAAGGAGAGGAGAGGGCTCATGGCAGTCTCCGTAGTTGTACATCATTAGTTGTGACATGGTTTCATTCCACACAGGTGGATGTGGGACTGCATGGGGCAAGAACCAAATCAGGAAACTCCTGCATGGGAGGTGAGAACTTTTGCTGCTGAGCCATCCCAGCAGTTAGCAGTTGCTCTGCAGTTGAGCATATGGATTTGCATGGGCCAGGACTGGGAATCAAACCCTGGACTTTGTGATTGTGAGGCAAGTGCTCAACTGTTGAGCCTTCCTGGCATCCCCTGAACCCAGCCATTTTTGACTGTGTATCAGTATGAAATTTCTACCATGTTCTAGATATGTTCCCCATATCACACACAGTCCTATCCTATGACTTTTGCTTAGGCTGGGATCTTCCCTGCAAATCTTCATCTTTTTTTTTTTTTTTTTACCAACCTACATTATTTTCATATTTTATTAATTTATTTATACAAATATTTATTGAGAACATACAATGTGCCAAGCACTGTTCTTGGTGCAGGGGACCCAGCAGTGAATATAACAAAGTTTCTACTCTCTTGAATTTATAGTCTATGGATAAATGCACAAAATGTTAGATGGTGATACCTGGGATAATGGGTACAGAGTCACATTGGTGAGTGAGGTGTTATTTTAAAATAGTGTGATCAGGGAGATTTAAGCAAAGACCCAAATGAAGTGAAAGCTGGAGCTATGGGAATATCTGGAGGAATCTCCTTGGCAGTGGGAACAAGTTTCAAGACCCTGAGACTGGCGTGTGTTTGGGGGATCCAAGGAATAACAAGGAGACCAGTGTGGCTTGAGCTCATCTAGTCAGAGGAGGACAGGTCAGTGAGATCAAATGGCATCATGGAAAGGACTTTGGGTTTTCTTCTGTTCTGAGTAAGATGAGATGTCACAGAAAAATTCTACGATCTTAGGGATATTAACTGAGTCCTCCTGGTTGCTGTGTTGAAAAAGGACTGGAGGGAGCCATTCATGGGAATAGGTAGCCATCAGAAAGTTGTAGAAGAAATCCTGGCAGTAGATGATTGTGCTAGTGAGCAGTGATCAGGTCATAAATATGTTATAAATGCAGGGCCAACAAGACCTGCATTTGGAAGTGGGGACTGAGAGAAGAGAGGAGTCAGTGATAACTCCAGAATTTTTGACCTAAACAATACTTGAAGAACATCTTTACCGCAATGGGGAAGACTGGGAAGGTACAGCGCTGGCAGGGGTGGGGGTGCTGGAGTGTAATAAGCATTCAGTTTTGGATGAACTGTACCTGGCAATGGCATGTATGTAGCTGGATATATGAATCTAGATTTCTGGAGAGAATTAAGGTCTGGAGATAGGAATATGACAATTGCTGTGCTATGGATGGTATTTGAAGTCATAGGACTGAATGAGGTTATCAAGGAGTAGTTGTAACTAGAGGAGAGAAAAGGTGGGACTAGAAGAAAAGGGGAGGGGAGAGAAGCTGTTCATGGATTTAAAATTTTTCAAAACTCAGGTTAAGTCTCACCTTTTTTTCAAGGCTTTCCTCATTATCTAGTTTATCTTTATTTTTCTATTTCTTGGCCTTTCTATACCATTTGAAACTATGTGATAGAATTTGTCATTCTATTATATCCTGTAGTATTTTATAGGAATATTCTTTGGATGGCTACCATTTATGTGCCAGGTGCAGTGTGGAGCAACACATTAGCAAAACAAGGGTGAACAACTTACACATGGAGGTTCTCTATGGGAGTTTTATCTCAGTGGAATACTATGTAGTGATATAGTGTATGGTCTACACATAGAGTATACAGTGATATGCTATGTGTATATAGCATATATTGATAGAGTATACTGACTGCTAAATATTAAGTCTATATTCTCTTCCTTTTTTTTTTTTTTCTTGGTATTGCTTCAGTGGTGTTAACTCTGAAGAATGGGAAAGAGTTCAACATTGATACATATATAATTCCTTTGATTATTCAAGGAAATATATAAATATGTTTTGAAATTTGATCTGAACACTGCATATTTAATCAGTGCACATTATGTGTTTTGTTCTAATGACAAGTAGCATCTGTTAAAAATGATTCTCCATAATGCTATAAAAAACAATTAGTGAACAGAAATCTAATTTAAAGTGAAATAGGGAGTCCAGAAGGTAATGAGTTCTCACACCCTAGTTGGTCAGAAGCACAGCAGGAAGAACTGTTTGTATAATAATAGCCCTCCTGGCTTCCTCTTCCCCTCTATAAGTGTCCTCTCCTTTGTTTTTAAGAACTTGCACATGGTTCACCATGGTGGCATTCATGCTCCAAATTGCAATTATTTCTTGTTCTGGAATAAACCCATTTTGCTGATGAAATATCTGGCTGACTTTTTGTTTAAGGTCAACAGTGCAGACCAAAATACTGAATGGCTTCCCAGTATTTTTCTCTATACAAATAGGGCTGCCCTTTACTATGAAAGAGCTGACCTGGTTATGTTGTCCTTGTCATGTCTTGTCCCTCTTTTCTGCCTCTCTGCTCTACTGCTGATTAGCTGTGCTTTCAGGCTGACCTTCCCAGTTCTTATTCCCAGTCTCAGTCCTCAGGTGAGTAGCCAGATGGAGGGGTCAATGCCAACTGCAGAGGAGAAGGTAACAAAGATCATTCCTGGCCTACTGAATCCCCATTTTGTGGGATGGGGTCCAGGAAAAAGGAAAGGAGAGGGTGTTTACTTAATCACTAACCAAGAAAGAACAAGGAGTCTCCCTAAAATTTCTTACTGAGACCAACCAGGGAGGTAGTCACACCTACCTTCTGCAGCTCCAACAATAAAGATCAGTGGTTACAAAAATTAGAACCTGTTCTTTCTACATCAGGAAAAAAAATTACCTCAAAGTGTTTTGAACTAATTATTTCCACACATTATCCCCAGACTTCTTGACACCATGGGGCACAACCCAACCTTATCTTCCCTATACATTCCTTCCATTGGATGTAAACCTGTTAATCATTGAACTGTATGTACTCTAATTGAAACTTTGAGAGCACCAGATGTAACTTTCACTTATGTCTTTGCCTACAGAAGTGTCTCTCACCCCAACTCTTCCAAAGTTGGAGAACTGTTTCCAGGTTTCTTGAACCTGCTCTCTGCCTATAAATAAAAAGCTTTCTAATATTTTCAGAGATTCAGATTCTTTTCGTTGACATGAATCTGAATTTAACAAAGACCTCCATCCAGGTGATTCTGATACAAACCAATGTTTGAGAAGATCTGATGAGGTTGGCAAAATACTGGCTAGCCCAGGTGGCATCCTGGCCAAGCACCATGGTATGAAGAGTATGTGGATTAGTTTCACCATAGATTAGCCTGGCATCTCAGGGCTGAGTTTTCTGGAACCTTCAGTTTTGCACTCCAGGTGAGTTCCTCACTTGCCTCACCCTAGCCCTGGCCGTACTTGGAACTGATATTTCCAGAGAAGGCAGGATCAAACACTGGTTAAGAACGTGGATTCATTGGCATGGCCACTTAGCTGTAAGATCTTAGGCAAGTTACTTACGTACTCTGAATCCTAGTTTCTCCCTCAGCAAAACAAGAATGGTAATCACAATAAATTTACAGAATTTGCTCTGCCGAATAAATGGAATAATCCATATAACACACTTAGAACAGTATTTGTAGTGGAGGAGGGACACAGTAGCCATTGGCTATTACACTGCTTCTCCTATGGACTTTTTTTTCCCTCTGTGGGAAAACTTGGCCTGACTCTCTAATCACAAATTCATAGGTCTCCAGAAAACAACCCACGAGTCCCAACTAAATGGTTTTGCCTTTGTTCAGAGGAGTTAATAAACCCTCACTGGCCACAGTATTCCAGTGCTAATTAAAAGAATAAAGCCTCAGGCAACAAACATAACCCAGGTGCCTGTGGTTGCATATGCATTAACCAGCTATCTTTTCTTGAGAGAACTGCTAAACGCTTCGTTGGTATTGTCAACAATAAGCAATCTTCACAAAGTCTCTTTGAAGAAGATGCCTTATTACGATGGTATCGTTTACCCTCTTTTTAAATAGGGTAAATCCTAAACATTTAAAAAGTACATACCAAGGGAGGAAAGCAAAAATCAAAGAAAATCGATCTGAGAGTATAGAATTAGTGAGCGAAAAATGAAGTGTTTCAACATAGTTTCTCTGTTATTTTACTGCCACAGGCATTATAAAAAGATCAGTGGAAAATTGCAGATAATTTTAGAGGCACATAGAGCAGAATTGTGGGTTTCTTATTTCTTTTTGTTGGCATTTACAGAGGTATTTTATTTTATATTCACACAGGCCACCCCAGAGTCTGTATCTGCTTTATTTAACCGGGGACTGTTTCCCCAAACTCTCCCTGTCTCACGCTGCTCAAGGCACTGGAGATCTTCCAGAACCTCACCTTACAGGCATCCTCTGAATTGAGTCCCCTGCCTTTCCCACCCTGATTTCCCTTTCTGGTTTTTCTTTGCAGTACCAGCTAATGGCCTATAACACTTTTTTTTTTTAATTGTTAAATTTATTGGGTTGACATTGGTTGGTAACAATTACATAGTTTCCAGGTGTACGATTCTATGTTATATCGTCTATGTATTGCATTATGTGCTCACACCCAAAATCAGCTCTCCCTCCATCACCTTTCATCCTGAGTGAATTTTATTGGGCACTGTCAGTTTTCTCTCTATTGAAGCCTGCTCAGAGCAGGAAGTGGGGCTCAGACTCCTTCGTATTCCCATCATCTAGTGTCCTAGATGCTCCGTACACATTTGTTGATGGTAATGGTAATGATGTTGACTGAAAGAATTGGATTGATTCTCAAGGCTCTTCTTGTGATTAGATTCTGAATTCATTTCAGGTCTATTACAGCAATGAATAAAATGTAAATTGCTCCCTACTTTGGAGAGCAGGGCTGTGATCAGGAAGAGTAACTCACAAAGAAATTCGAAGGAAGCTTCTCTCTTTACCTGATGCTAGTTGGTACCATGGCCACAATATTGAGAGAAGGCACGGGCAGTATAAGAAACATGCAACTAAGTTACTGTTTATTACTCTATGCTTCCAGCAGATGATTAAGCGTTAGATATATTATTAATGTTTTCCCAAGAATTTCCAATTTCTTTCTTCCCTCAGCTGCTAAAGGAAATTAGGTTTAATTTGTCACTTTCCTCATTGTTCCCTGATTCACAAGTATAAATTTAAGAAGGGAGCTGGCAGGGACTGATTTCTTCAAGTCATCAAAGGCATATTATTAAAAGTTAATGTATTTCCCTAGCCAGGTTTGGGACTAATGTAGTAATAAATTGAAAGAAGATGGCTCAGCCTGCTTACATAATGCGAAACCAGCTAACACGTAACTAGAGAAACTTCTGGTTATCTTGGGGGAAGGGCAGGAGTTGAGCAATATTCAGTACTTATTTCCAAAGCATCCACAACAATACAAGAATTTAAGAGAAAGGGATGTTGCGTTTTTAGTCAAGCTATCTCAAATTAACTCTCTCCTGCCTAGAGTCTCACTGCTATTTCTGGGTTTTGCACTCAGCATGGTCATATTAAAGCTGATATTCCTGGGCACTTATGGAAGTTTGTGGCGAATAAAGAGAAAGTTGTAGGTTACTGTTGCTTTAGGGTGAAGAGTGCAAGCTCTAGGCTAGAGTTTGAATCTCAACCCTGACTTTTGTAAATTGTTCAATGACTAAGCTTACTTTCCTCCTTTTAGGGCTGATAACAGTACCCCATTAACGTTGTAAGAAAAGTCATAGCTGGAGAATGCTTAAGCATACCTGATGCATAGGATAGTCACAATAAATGGTAGCTATTCTTGCTATTATTGTAGCAGAATTTTAATTAACTTTATTCCTTCTGAATTGGTGAAAACATTTCTTCTGAATTGGATTCAAGATTCTTTCTGTAGTTTCTTTCTTCTTTCCATCTTTTTTTTTCCATCTCTCCTTCTTCTACTTCATCTTCTCTTTAAGCTTATGTCCTAGAGAAATAGGATATGTTGCAACATTGATTTTTTTTTTGTTGTTGTTGTTGATGTTTTTTTTGTCATGGTTGACTATAAATAATAAATAAGTGAATAATGGCAAAGTGGTCTAAAATTTGATTTAAAGAGATTTGGGTCAACTATTACACAAAGCTTCTAACCATGAGAAGAAAAAAGACTTCCCCTTTCTGGACTTCAAATTGCTCACCTGTAAAATGAAAGGCTGCGCTAGATGATATGGGATAGGGCTTCAAATGTGTCAGTATTTCCCCCTCACTAGCAATGGATCAGATGCAGTGATAAAATGCACTGAACTAGCACTGACTGTCTATCTTAATAAGAAACTGCTTTCCGAGTGCCCTGGGATCTAAAAAGGGATGGGAAAGGCAAGCCCTTTCCTAGGGAGTTTTCAAATGAGGCTGGGTCTTGCCCTGCAGAGAAGCATGTGTGACCAGCAATCAGTGGTTAGCTGATGATGGTGACGCCCTCCGGCTAATCAGCAGACAGCTGGTGGGAGGTCTGAACAACCTGGGGTCTCAGAGGGGTTGACTGATGGGCTGTACTAAGGCAGGTGAGGAACTGAGCAAGAACAAGGGGTTCTTCAGAGGAAGGTCATGGAAAATTGCAGGTTAATATATTCATGGAGTAAGCAAATGGGTGAAGCCATTGTTGACCAAGAGCTGAATGCCCCCTGAGATGATCTGAGAAGTTACACAGCATACAGGGAAGGGGATTTTGGTCGGTGGGGAAGGTCTGCATCTTGGCTTGGCTGTTGACTAACTTTGTAAGTGGGGAAGCTGTTCTAATGCTTTGGCCTTGTTTTCCTGACTTGTAAAATGGAAATCTGAGTATCAGCTTTTCAGGGCTGTTGTGAGGATTAGAGGGAACGTGTGCATGGCAATGTGCTCAAAAAGTGGAAGCACTTATTAGCTCCTTCTTTTTTTCAAGTAAAAAAAAGAATACTAAGGAAGGGAGATTTTTTAAAGATTTATTTTATTGTTTTTGACTGAGACAGAGAGAAGGGGGAGGGCCCAGAGCAGTCTCCGTAGTTGTACATCATTAGTTTTCATTCCACACAGGTGAGCAGGGGCCGTGAAGGGTGAGAACCTGGCTAGGGGCTTCCCTCAGGGGAAGCACACCTGGCTGGGGGCCTCCTGCACGGGCCAGGGTCAGGACTCGATCCTTAGTCCCTGGAGCTGCAAAGCGAGCTCTTAACCCACTGAGCCATTCTGGCTTCCCTGGGAGATGCTTGAGCTATTAGTTTCTGAACTGCCTGGGAAGCTTGTGAAAAATGCATAATCTGGTTTAGGAAGTCTGCATGGGGCCCAAGACTCTGCATCTCTAACAAGGTCCCAGGAAAGGCCTCTGCTGCTAGTTAACAGACCAAATTATGGGTAGCAAGACCCTCCTGATATTGTGAGATTTAAATGAAATAGTGTAGACAAAGCGCTTGCTTAGCAAGTAGCCTGACACATGGTCGATTTCCAATAAATTGTAGCTGCTGGCGTTATTGATGTATTCCAACCTCCAGACCAGTGCTTTCTTCATTTAATCCCCAGAAGCAACCCTAAAGGGAGGTCAGACTGACAGCTTTTCAGGAGAGGAAAGAATGAGCCTTTTGACAAAGTATTTGTGGATCTGTGCCCCTTTAAGTCTGCGCAGGGCAGAAAGGTGGGGTGTGGCTACAGGTAATGTCCCTGGACTGTTTCCAGCTTTTTGTTATTTGGGGAGTGGTTGGTTATTTAATGGGCCTGTCTTTAGCAACTCCAGCTGCTAATGTACAAGCCAGGTACTGGCATCCAATGCCACCACCTTCCCGAAGGTGGCCTCTTAGAGGCCAAGAGTAAGGCCACTAAAGGAAAGCCTGCTCTCCTACTGGCATTCCACAGTGGCAAGTTTATAGCCCACAAAAGTGCAGACTGTTCTTTGTGGCCCCAGCAAGCACAGATTTTCAAGTTTTATGAAGACATTCCAGCACTTACAATAATATTAAATTTAAATGCTTGTGCTTTGCTCAGCCAACAGTATTCTTTTGAAATGGAAATAGATACCAGCCCACACTTTCCAGATATCTGCTTGCCTGGCACCATTTGAAGCCCTCCTTGCACTGAGCTGTCACCGGCTGCTTGGGACAGGCCTCTGATAGTTCTGTCAGATGACTCAATCTGGCCTTTGCTCTCTGAGAGTATGTGAGAGCCCTTGGAAGTTGCTTTCTAGGGCCAGCTTATGGAATAATTTTCTGTAGCTAATCTTCTATCCCAATGTCTTAGTGGAAGTCTTACTTGGCTGTTCTAGTTTCCTGTTAGATTCACAGCATAATTACAGAAGGATTCTGTATGTACTTCACATTAATGAGATCAGGTACCAAGAAAATTTATGACATAAGTAGGAAAGAATCATTGCTTTTCAAGGTGACTGACATCTATTTTAGTCAAAGGTACTGATTATTCAAAAATAAATGAATACCTGTCCCAAATCCAAGGCAAAATTGTGAAGCCAATGAAACTCAGGTTCTATGTCATGATACCTCTTTAAGTTCGTATCTTTGATAAAACCAGCCTTAACAATTAGAGTATTTTATATTTTATTGGAATATCCTATATCCAATATCCTATATCCAAAGAGTGGCCTAGGGTCCGAATCACCTGTGTAGCTTGTAAATGATATATATCACTTGGCACCACCACGAACCATCTGAACCAGAGGATATAGAATCAGGGATCTGCATTTTGAGGACCACTGACTTACTCAAGGGCAGTAATTGGGAGGGTTAAGAGGAGACTGTGTGAGTGTGCTTCTGACTGAAACTTATCTCCTGGGTCTACATAAAATTTTACTTGCAAAACAATGCTTCCAGGACTAAAAGAAGAATTAGGAAATCTCTGATATAGTGGATAGAGAATATGTTTTTGGGCGGTTCAAATTCTGACTGCCAATTGTTTGCTGTGTGACTTTAGGAAAGGGGTTGGCAAAAGGCTGTGGCCTGTTTTTGTAAACAAAGTTTTATTGAAACACAGTCTTATTAATTTACTATAGTCTATGGCTATTTTTAGCTATAATGGCAGCACGGAATAGTTGTTACAGACACTGCATGGCTTGTCAAGCCTTAATATATACTATCTGGCCATGTAAGAAAAAGTTTACTGACCCTTGACTTAGGTGAATTAAAGTATCTCTAAGTTTTTCTCATAGATAATACTGGACTACTGTCACTTTCTTGTATGGTTCTTGAAATAACTAAACGATGTCATTGATGGAAATTTTCTTGTATGCTTCCAGTAACAACACTAGTTGATATTAGTTGATTGCTTGCTGCCTGCCAGTCATTGATTTAAACACTTTACATGGACTTTTAAAAAATTTTATTCTTTATAGCAGCATTGTCAAGTCTTATTATTATTCCCATTTTACAGATGAGAAAACGGAGGCAGAGAGACTACGAGTAATCTATCCTAGGTTATATAAACTAAGTCAGGATTTGATCCCAGAGCCTGCATTCTTCATCACTTATGCTGAATTTCTTCAAATCAGGTTAGTTTCCTGCCTCTCCTTCCTATCCTGAAGTTAGCACTTCCTGTACCTCTGCTCACAAATCTTAAAATAAGTCTCCTGAACGTGAGAGGATTCTGCAGTGGGAAAAGGATTGCAGAGGTTACCCAATACAAACTCATCATTTTAAGGTTGGAGAAACTAAGATCCTTTGTCCAAAGCCCCGTAGTCAGATCTGTGCAAAGCCAGGAATGTACCCTGGGGAACATTCACTGAATAGTCAGCTGGCAGCATTGAACAATTGACTGGTACCTCTCTGTGTAGGAGAGTGTGGATAGTTATTTTTGGGGAGCTGAATAAGAGCTAATTACTTAAGTTCTTACTGCCCTCAGGTTATACCTCTTTGAGTTGTATGCATTGGTATTGGACAGGCTGACCCTTAAATGCTGTTAAATCTAGACTACCTTCTCAGATGACCATAGTGTGTATCTCATATCTCTATCTCTCCCCACCCCTAAAGATGTAGGGTTTTTAGCAATATGCATCAGTTTGGTTATATTGGCTATTAAAAATTTGAAATATTTCTGCATTCATTGGAGACCCTGGGCTTCCTTGAGCCTGCCTAGTTCCCTCTCATTCACCTGGCTCTCTGAACCTCTGTCTCCACTCATCTTCCTGCAATCCAGCGATTAAAGAGTTAACTCTTGGCAGGCTACAGTATTTGGAGGACCCTGTTTCAGGCCTCTGAATGTTCAGTGCACAGAGCTAATTGTTAAATTCAGTAATTTGAATGTCACTCTAGCTTGGCATTCACTTTTTTTTTTTTTTTTTTTTGGTACAATAGGATGAGCTGAGCCTGTCATATTCTCTTTCTCAAGAATTTGTACTTAGACCTGAAACTTCAAAAGGATTGTGAAGAGGGTTGTAGCCAAGGTGGCCTCTGAGCAAGACTGAGATGTGAGGAAGCTAAAAGTCAGTGAGCCGCAAGGGCCGGAGGGGAGAGGGTGGACGTGGAGCACATACATAGAGAACAACAGTGGCACCGTGAGTGAGAACTGATGGACCAGGAGAAGAACAGGGAGCAGTTGGTCTTAAGATTCACTTCCATTGTTGACTGTTTTCTAATTCCATTAGACTTCTTATCAATGCTTGAACCAAACCCCTCCTGAAATGAATTTCTTCTTGAAATGCAAAGAGTCAGACGAATCAGTACTGTTTCAAGCCAATAGTTATTCATTTCATTTAAATTAAATTGTAACAAGAGTCCCATTAAATCATAAAATTTATTGTAAGCATCACCCCACCACAGATATCTTCAATAGCATCTGTGTGACTGGCCACTTGGTGTTATGAGAAAATAGAGCCTCAGAATGGTGCAGATAGATGAGGTTAGCGCTGAGGCCTAGAAACCTGAAGAATGCTTTGCTCTCTCATTACTGGCCTTGATTCAGGGCTGCTGCCCATGAGCATGAATTATCACTTTTAATAACCAAATGGACATTGAAATGGTAATGAAAATATTACAGTTTTCCAAATGAAAAGCTTAAATCTAATACATTTTCCTTTGAGAACACTAATTTGAAAATAAAATCATAGTTAATTTAAGCTGAGTTAAATATATACAAGGAACAATGGAAAGTAATCAGCAAAGGCCATTTATATCACTACTTTTATTTTATTTATTTAAGAGATTTATTTTATTATTTAAGAGAAGGTAGACAGAAAAAAGAAAAAGGGGGGAGGGCCCAGAGCAGTCTCCATAATAGTACATCAATAGTTTTTTACATAGTTTCATTTCACACAGGTGAGTATGGGGCTACACTGGGTAGAACTGAATTGGGGGCCTTCCTCATTGGAGGTCAGAACCTTCACCACCATCCTGGTGGTTATCAGTTACTCTGCAGTTCAGTATGTGGGTTTGCAACAGCTGGGATTTGATCTCAAGACCTCACAACAAGCATTCAACCTGCTGAGCTATTCTGGCATCCCCTATACTGCTTTTACACAGGTGCACATACACCTATACAAGCCTATCTATAATTTTTTTCTAGAAAACAGGAATAGTTGGTGAGAGATCTGTCACAATTGAGTCTATTCAAATGTATATAAAATGTAGTGGAAGTATCAAAGACTAAAGAGAGAAGATTATAAATAGAAATATTGGGAAAGCCAGGATAGCTCAGGGGGTTAAGAGCCTGCTTTGCAGCTCTGGGGACTGAGGATCAAATCCTGGCCATGGCCAGTGTGAACCCACGTGCTGAACTGGGGTGTGCTTCCCATGCAGGAGGTCCCCAGCCAGGTTCCCGTCCTGTGCGGCCCCCACCCACCTGTGTGGAACGAAACCTGTCAAAAACTGATGACGTGCAACCATGTAGACTGCTCTGGGCCCACCTCCTTCTCTGCCTCTCTCTGTCTGTCTCTCTTTGTCAAAAATAATAAAAGAAATCTTTAAAAATTAGTGATAAAAGGCAAAACTATCAAAGAGCTAGACTAGAAATGGAGTAGCAAGGTGATGCAATACTTGGGAGAGGAAAAAAACCCTTAGCCTGATATTCGAAGCCCAATAGATTTCTTCCTTCTCTCTGCCCGCTCTCCTTCATATCCTCTGTGCCTCCATCTCATGGACAGTCCTGGAGTTCACCTGTCTCTCTATTTCTGTCCTTTCCCTTCTACTCTGAAATCCTAAGCTTCTGATGGAAATTCTTTGATTTCTTCAATAACCATACCTCCATGCTTACCCCAAACCCTATTCTGACTCCGAATCTCTATTGCATTTTGGGTGGTCTCTTGCCCCATGACACTTAAATATATATGACTTTGTTTTCCAGTGTTTAAGGTCCACGTTCTGGTTTTACTATTACACTATAAGCTAGCTAGAGCTTTCGTGTGTTCCCCCCCCCC
>PVKE010045739.1:0-12510 GCA_004027555.1 Craseonycteris thonglongyai | reverse complement strand
GAATAATATTTTCCTGTATTAGTTTCCTTCGACAGATATACCAAGTTCCACGATTTGAGTGGTTTAAACTACAAAAATGTATTCTCTCACAGTTTGGAGGCTAGATGTCCAAAACCAAGGTGTTATGTTGGTTTCTTCTGGAAACTCCAAGGGAAATCTGTTTCATGCCTTCCTTCAACTTCTGATAATGGCCACTCATGGCTGACATTCTTGGCTTGTAGATGCATCTCTCCAACCTCTGCCTCTGTCTTTACATTGCTGTCTTCCCTCTGAGACTCTTTTCCTATGTCTTCACCTACCATTCTTCTTTCTGTGTGTCTATGTTCTAATCCCCCTCATCTTATACTCATACCAGCTATTAGGATAGTGTCCAAAGTAATCATGACATCTAAAATAACCCTATTTTCAAGTAAGATCACATTCACAGATCACTGGTACTAGGGATTAGGACTTGAGTATATCTTTTAGGGGAACAAACTTTAATCCATACTATCTCCTAAACCTAGAAATATTTTACAGTGGCTATGTTAAGACATATTGTGCCAGGCATCAGAAAACTGTGTAAGCACAAGATGAAATGTTTAGGAAAGGATTCTAGAATATCCCACAGTTTAGGTGGATATTATGAGGACAACTGAATGCAACAATATTATAGGGGACTGGGAAACTCTTTTCTTCTCATTTGTGCTCATCTATTGACCTCTGTTCCATTCTTCTCCATAGTGGTAAACTAACTTCCTTTGTTTATCATTTTGTGTAACAGAAAATGGCTAACAGTTTCCCAAGTCTGAAGAGAAATGTCCAATAGAAATGTATCAGTATGTACCCCTCAGCAGATAGGGTGGGAATGCAGATTTATGAAAACCCCAAGAAGCTAAAGAGGAAAGCCTATTGTCCACTGACCTTATTTTTCTCAGTGGAGAAGAAGGTAGGCCTTACTTTTCTGAGGGAAAAGAGATTTTAATGGTATATGTATGCATGTATGTATGTGTGTGTGTATGTATGTGTGTGTATATATATATATATATATATATATATATATATCCAATATTAAAGTGTAAAAACCTGTTCAGAGGAATGGGAGTCAGTGATGAAGAAGCATAGAATTGAGGGTGTGTTAGGGCCTGAACTCAGGCTGGATATCATGCATGTTTAGTAGACTCATTACCTCTGCATGTGTCTGTCATCCATAATTATCAGGAACTCCAGTGTATCAGATGATTTTGTAAGTGAGTATAATAGACAATTACTAGATGAGCCCAGCATGAATGATACAAGAGAACTTTTTAAGTTTATTAAAATCTTACTGCTTTAGAGTATCTTTATGGTAAAATGGTCTATCACAAAATTGATGTCATTTAAAATTCTAATCAAATCATTTCAGTGCATTTCTTTATAGGTATCTTTAACCCTTACCTTCTAAGGAAAAAGTAACAGTTTTTTTGTAAGTCAGGACTCCTGAGTAAGGGGACTTTGAGTTACATTTGTAAAAGTTGAACTCACAAAAAATACACGTTTCATATCTAAATACATAGGTGGCTGCTTAGTTGATCATGGGATAAACTTACATAAAGAACGTTTGCTCTTTTATAAGTCTGCATGACTGGCAGGCAGAGAGAGCAGGCGGCAACCCAAAGTCTTGCCTCACTAGTTCATTAATTTTTAATAACATAATTAAAAATAACTTTTCACTATACTAAAAACACTACTTTCTTAAGAAGCACTTTGTTACCAAAACTTTAGAGTTTTTTTTCCTTTTTAAAAAACAATTTTGTTTCTTTGCAATGGACAGTTTATAAAATATACTTAGAATATAACTTAAAAATCAATTTGATGAAAATAAGGGCATGATCAGTTTATTTCCTATGACCCCTTCTTTTTTCTACCTTTTTCTGTTTCCCTTCGGATTAACTCTTGTATTTGCCTAACCTCCCTACCCTGATACCATCTCTCTCTCCAATCATCCCTCATCTTCATTCCCGAAGAGTTTTAGACTACGAAATATTTTTCTAGGAGCTCTGCCTCAGGTATATGATTAAAATCTAATGACATTTTTTTTTTCTTAGTGGGTTTTGATGTGATTACTGACAGAGGAAACAGTCCCACATTCAACGTTCAATGTAATTTGGTTGATAAGGAGGAGCGGAGGATCGGTGTCTGTGTGATGAATAGCTTTCATTGTTTTTTATTTATGCTCCCTAAAGCAGTGTTCTGTAGGCAGAATATTTGATTGCAAAAACAGAAGACTTGCATTGTCCTCCTAGCTTTCCATTGATTTTCTGTTCTGCTTGAGGTTTTTGTATTTATGAATGCAAAAAATGTTTTAAGATAATCTACCTTTATTTTATATGGCTATTTTGAGTCGGCCCCTTGATTGTGGTGATGGTTTGCTTTTTTAAAATAGGAAAGTGTATGGATGTGGGCTGTACCTATATTAATAATTGCATTTGGTAAGCTTCCCAAGAAGTCACCAGTCTGCGGGTATAAAATGGAATGGAAACCAGGGCAATTACTGGATTTTATTTTCGGAGGTCATAGTTTTGGGAATTTTGGCGAATGTGTCAAGAAGGTGTCTGCTGTCCTGTGATCACATGATGAACGGTATTTTTTATCTCTTCCAACCAGCTATTGGGCTCCAGGCACCACCATTTCTTTTACAATATTGCTGTTGCCTGATTTAGTCATGACTCAAACTGGTCACGGTGTGAGTGATGTGTACTTGTGTTTAGGGATGATGGAGGAGGATACTAGTTCTTCCTGGTGCTCCACTGTCAAAAGATTCCAAAAAAAAGGATGGCTGGCGACCAGTGCCCCAGAGAGTTTTTAGGAAACAGCTGCTTTAGATTTTTGTTAATAACACCTCTCACCCCATTAGACTTCTAGTATCAGACTCCATGTTATACTCGGAATGTGCACATTTTCACTTGCTAAGATGTCCTCTGGATGTCTTATCTCTTGGCAAGGTTTGTCTTAACTAAATCAAAAGAATATCTCTGCAGTGACTGTAATCTGTGCAACACTGATTCTGTATTGAGGGAAAATGAAAAATAGGTGTAGAGTTAAGTTTGTGTGTGTGTGTGTGTGTGTGTGTGTGTGTGTGTGTGTGTGTGCTTTCTTGACTACAGAGTGTAGTAAGGAGGGGGAAGAGCTACCAAAACCTATGCAAAAGCCAGAGAGAAGCTGGTAGAAGAAGAAAAGGATGCTAAGATTGTTCCTGGGTAGAAGGAAGAAAAAGAATTACACATTTTCTGACAACCTCTTGTTTCATATTGGTAAAGCTGACACTGTTCTCAATACACATCAGCAAACTGATGTCCCGAATTTGCCTTATACTTTATAGTTGTTGGGAAAATTCAAAAGCATGAAGTGGCTCCGCCTCATGCGATGCATTGCACTGTTCTCTTAAGACTGGGTCTCCATTTCTAGACAAAATGTTGCCTCCTTGAAGGTGTTGACAAAAGCAAAAGAAGGTCACTCCCAGTTCATTGAGCATGAGTCCTAACTGAAGTCTGGCCTTGTTAATTAATTAAACAAGGAGGCTATTAGATTGGTGTTGCTCTCATCATGACACAATGGCCTAAAAGAGCAAACTAAAATCGGAGTTTGTAAGTGCCTCACAATTCTGAAGTCAAAACGCTAAGGACAACCGAATACAAATAGCCAATGGCGCTTTAAGCTGCAGCCAATCAGTAATTTTCTAACTTTGCTTTTGCCTTTTCTCTATAAAAGTCTTTCCTAGAGCTCCCACAATTGCCGTGCTCCTAAACCATTTCTGGTGTGGTGCTTCCCAATTAGAATAGCTTTTTGCTCAAATAAACTCTTAAAAAGTTAACTATGCTTCCGCTTATCATTTAACGGACTTAGAATTTTTGAATCATTGATGTGAAAGATAAAAAAATGCAGAATCCTGTCTTACCAGAAGCAAAGGCTTCAGGAAGTTTGAAGATTGTCTTGATGCAGTGGAAGGAAGTACCACCCACCCTATCTCCAGTTATGCAAATATGCTTTAGAAACCACAGCACCAAAGGCTTTTTTCAAAGCACTCAGGTAGCAAGAAAGAAATTGCCCAACATAATAAGGGAAAGTCCGTCTGGTTATCATGTTGAGCCACTCTTTATTTTGTTCCCTTTTTCTTTTCTAATTAGGAGTGGGATTGTTTTTTGTCTGAAACTGGTTGCTTGTTTTTTATGGATGTACTTTCTTTTGTACTTTTTTATAAATATTAAATCTTTTTTTCAGTTGCTTTTTAGCAACTGGGAGCTGAGGGCCTGAAAAGGCTCATGTAGTGGACAACTATGAGACAGTTCTATGTGGTGCTGGACCATGCTCTGGAGATGAAAGAAATGTCCAGGGAAGGACAGTATCCTAGCCACAGAAGCTGGTGACCTTGGCCTTCACAGTGGCATCCGCACAATGATTGTTCCCTACAGAAATATGCCTGAGGTTGTGTCTATTAAACACCTTCAGGAATAGCACAAAGGGAAAGCCAGAGCAGGAGAGGGACTGCTGCCGAGGACACACGACACAAACCTGGGTACTTTCAGAATTCCTGTGAGGGCAGCTGGGGCTTGCTGGCAGCTGTCATAACACAGACACTCATACATGGGATTTTTCCCCTACATGGATAAAGGCAGAGTTCCCATTTCCTTGTTCATTAGGGTAAATGCTTAGATGGTTTCTTTTACATGTGAATGTTATGTCAAGGTAAGTGCAGAGTTAAATTAGGTTATTTTAAAAATTGACATCAGGGAAAGCCGGGATGGCTCAGCGGGTAAAGCGTTCGCTTTGAGGCCCCGAGGACCGAGGATCGAATCCCGGCCCCCGTCCATGAGGACCCACATGCTGAACTGGGGTGTGCCCCCAGTTCAGTTCTTGCCGGGGCCTATGCGGAGGCTCCCTGCCCAGTTCCTGCCCTGCGCAGCCCTGTGCCCACCTGTGAAACTATATGGAAAACTAATGTCAACTATGGAGACGGCTCTGGGCCCTCCCCCTTCTCTCTGTCTCTCTCTGTCTCTGTTTCTCTGTCAAAAATCAATAAAATAAATCTTTAAAAAAAAAAAATTGACATCATGCCAACATTAGCCATAACTATATTGTTTAAAAATATTTAACAGTTTAGCTGTGCTATGTCCTAGGAGAGCTCCAAATGAATGATATAAATAACAAATCATGTTGGAAGTTAAGGAACTTAGGGGAAGAAGCAGGAAAATGTAAGAGAATGAAAACCAGGGTTGGGGAAGCTGGGATGACTCAGTGGGTTAAGTACTAGCTTTGCAGCCCCACGGGCCAAGGATCAAATCCCAGCCCTGGCTCATGCAGACCCATATGCTGAAGCAGGGTGTGCTTCCCATGCAGGAGGCCCCCAGCTTAGTTCAAACCCCGTGCGACCTCCACCCACCTGTGTGGAACAAAACCATGTCGAAAACTAATGATGTACAACTATGAGGACTGCTCTGGTCCCTCCCTCTTCTTTCTGTTTCTGTGTCTCTGTCTGTCTGTCTCTCTCTCTCTCTCTCTCTCTCTCTCTCTCTCTCTCTCTCTGTTAAAAACAATAAAAAAAGAAAAACGAAAACCAGGGTCATCCATTGATTCATTCATGTCACCACTGAGGGTCGTTGTGAGAAATAGGATGCCTGGAAGGGAGAGGGCAGAGGATGGGAAAAGAAGCCGCACTGAGTATAACTTTCATTGATAACGTTTCATCTCTGCCAGCCTGAAATTTATATTTACCATAAGTTTTGAGAAACTTTCACAAATTTTACCAAAAAACAAGGCTCCAATCCATCATAAATCTTTTAATATTTCAAAGTTTAAACTTAGTGTCAATTCAGAGGCCTCCAGAGAGAATATGGTCCAGCTAAAGATTAGAGTACAAAGTGAGGCTGATGCTGATGGCAACTGAGGTGATGTTGATGGGCTGGCACTTGGAAAGAGATTGCCTTGCAATATCAAATTCCTGCTAGCCATCATTTAAAAGGACAGAAGCCATTAGTTTGCCGTATTACTCTCTTTGTATCAATACAACTTGTATTTGCCTTTTGCTACAAGCCTCATTGCTCTGTAACTCAATGTCAGCCAGTGAGTGAGACCTGTCTTAGTAACAGTGACAACCATAATTTTCAGCATTGTAAATGTTACATGCTTGCATCTGGTCTTCTGGGGTTTATCAAATTGAATTGTTTTCTAAGTTGCAACTTTATTCTCAGTTCTGGCTGAGAACAGCAAAATTCTGATAACATTCTGTTGTCCAGACAGTTTATAACATTTGTTTTCTAATAAGAGCAATCATAAATTTAACTCAAAAAAGGAAATTGAAGTTATAGCCTCTTGTTTAACTGAAATCAATTGTTTGAGATTTGATCACAAAGCAATCAAGTGAATCTTTCTCTGATTTGTTTGGATATAATCTAGCAGTCAGCTGCTAAATTCTTTCCCTTTGGAGAACAGGTCAATTTAGCTTGAAACATCGAATTCCAGAGCCTGTGTAAAACCCAGCCCTCATCCTGATTTATGTGATTTATAATGAACTTACGTTCTCATGGTTTATTTTGCTAAACTCCTATGTCTGTGCATAGTTGCTTCTGTTGTGTCCTATCCAGCATGAATAAGAACGTTTTATGTTACGTGATTAAAAAATCCACTTTCAACAAGCATTCAGTGTCATCAGCATACTTTTTGAAAAATAATATTTAGTGGTTACAGAAGAAAATGCATCATATGTAATTCAATCACCTAACATCCTGATTTCTCTTTTCTGCCATTCTATCTGCTGCCTATCCCTGACTCTCTTTTCATTTCCTGTTTTATTTCCATAAAGAGAAACTTAATACAATTTTTAATAATAATAAAGGGAGGATAGCAATCACCTTATTTGTTAATTGAGATATAAATGAAATAAATTATTGTGTAAGTTTATAGGTATAAAATGTGTTATTTAATATATTTGTATATTGCAATATGATTACCACAGAAGGGTAGCTAACACCTCTATCATGTCACATAATTATCGTTTCTTTTTTGTAATAAGAACAGTGAAGATCTTGTCTCTTAGCAACTTTGAAGTTTTAATCTGGTCCTATTGACTATAATCACTACGCTGTGTATTATATCTCCAGGAATTATTTATCTAGTAGTTGTAAATTTGTACCCTTAAAATAACATTTCCACAATTACTCCCACCCATCAGGGCCTGGTTACCACCATTTCATCTGTTTTTGCAAGTTCAGCTCTTTTAGATACCACAGCAGTTGTGAAATCTAACAGCATTTGTCTCTCTTTGTCTGACTTATTTCACTTAACACAATGCCCTCAAGTCTCATACATGTTGTTGCAAATGACAAGATTTCTTTTTTTCTCGTAGCTGAATAATATTCCATTATGTATATATACAACATTTCCTTATCAGTTCATTCATTGACAGACACTTGGGTTATAATTTTAGGCAGAGATAGGAATTAGTTGCATTACAAAACTTATTCCAGTCTTATAAAAATGTTTCATTCATTTTTCTCTAGACCTTACAATAGTCATTATACTCCCATTAGTTGAAATAACACATACAAAACAAAACTAATAAAAAAAAAGAAATTGAAAATTTATTTTCTAAAAAGCTAAATATTTATAATTAATTGCTTCCTATGTAATTGGAGTTAGTCAGTCCTGGGTTCAAATCATGACTCTGCCACTCACTAACTTTTGTGACCTTTGGTAAATTGCTTGACCTCTCTGAGGCTTGATTTCCTCAAGCCTTTGGTGGTTGGCAAGGTACCAGATAAAAATACTTACTTTTACTGAATTTCTCCCTTATCTAAGAACACCCCATAATCCAAGTTTTAAAAATAGAAGTGTTAAAATCCAATCTTAGTGTCCAAAACCATGTTAGAGAAAATATATTTTCCCTAGTTATAGCCAGCTATTCAATTCTTTCATTTTTAAAAGTAAACAACAATATTATCTTCAAATAATATTGAATATGGAGGTCATACTTCCTCTTATCTAGTTGTCTTATTTCCTGCTTTGTTGCTATTTTAAAATCTTGCAAGTCTTCTAAAGTGAGTTAGTTACAATGATGAATAGAGCTTAATACTTCGAAGAGTTAGGAAAATGGTCTTTTATATTTTAAAAAAGTAGAATTGGAGACAATGGCAGTAATTTAAGAGAAAGGAGATATGTGATCATGACAAGAACTAGGAAGATATCTCAGAATATCAAAAAACATGCGTTCAAAAAATATCAGCAATGCCTCCAAAATGTCTCTGTAATATATCCTGTGCTATAATGTTGTCATTCATTGGTTCTCAGATACAATCCCCAACCCAGGGTAGACTGGGCCTCCTCACACCCAACTGAGCAGATGGCAAAGAACTCGGATTTCCAGACACTAACCATAAATTTGATTTACTAGTCTGGAATGAGCTGAGAAATTTGTATTTTAAAATGCTTGTCAGATAATTTTTGTTCAGCCTCATTGGAAACCAATGGCCTAATTGGCAAGACCATATTTTAAAATAGATATTAAAATGTATTTTACTCTGTTTATGTAAAAAAGGAACTCATCTATAATTCTCAACTTAAAAGAAGCAGATTCAATAATTTGGATTGAAAGAAAATTATCACATGGTTATCTTTTTCTATTCCTTTTCTGGTTTGAAATGGCCTAAGTCCAAAGTATCTTATGTTAATTACTATTTATGCAATACATTTTAAGTTGACAAAGTAACTCTATGTTCATTCTTTTATTTGTTCTTTATAATGGCTCTTAGAAATGGGTGAGAATAGAACTCTATAACATCTGTTTATTACTATGCAGCTGGTAATGGCCGTTACTTCCTTTACCCATTTAAAATTCATTTAGTGATCATTTATTCTCTCACAATTCAAAGTATTCATTGCTTCTAGTTGTCTCAGCATGTGATGTTAAATTACACTTTTATACTTTTTATATGTGGTCCCATCTCCTGAGAATGGCTTTCCTGGCCTTGTTCTCCTAAGTGAGGCACTATACTCTGATAGCTTTCGTGGTGTGATCAAGAAAATCAGAGAGCCACACATTAAATTCTGCCTCTATCTGGGATAATCTGGGGAGCCTTTTGACAGTACCCAGGTGCACAGAAACTATACTCATGACCCTCCTCATTTTATTATTCACAAGAATATGTAGCAAAGGAAAGAATTAAACCTAAAGTTTGCATAGAAGCCAATTGTAAAAGTTATAGAATCTATTTTCCTCTGGATCAGCAATTCTCAAACTTTTTTTTTTTTACCTCATCATACATAAAATATGACATTAGTTAGTATGTGAGCAATACATTAAGTAACTAAGACTTCTAAAACGCAAAACATTTGGACATTTTGTCACTTTAAATATTATTAGTCACAAATTATTTGACACTTGATATGGGACTTCCTGGTGTGCTATATCATCCTACTTCCCATTGTAATCTTTTGTTCCAGATGGAACAAGAATGTGGCAACCAGGTCACACCACAGGTTTCAACTTGGGGTGTTAGTTCAGTGACTTAAGAGCAAGTCTCTCATACATACCTTAGCAGTTGCACACATGATTAGTGATAAATGTGATAAATAGTTGCTTTTTGGCCTTCAATTAAGTGGAGACATTGGTAATACCTTTCAGGAAAACAAAACAAAAACACTTCTTGTGTTTATTTTACTTTCACACTTCTACCATACTCACACCTCTTTTGACAACAGATGTGTGGGTTTTCCATACATCCAACAATTCTACACCACCACCTGGGTGTCCTGCAATTCAATTCATTGCTGACACTGTCTACTTGTGGTTAGCACCAGGTCCTACATGTTCATGATTCAATCCCACAAGACTGCTCAATGTCAGATACCAATCACAAGTCCCAGATTGTCACCTGTATTTCTGGCCGACTGACTCTATACATTAGGATTCTCATGCCCTTCTTGAATTTGATAATTTGCTATAATGACTCACGTTCTAGTCTATAAATGACACACATGAATCATCAAGTGAAGAGGTACATAGTGCGAGGTCAGGAGGGGTCATCAGGGTAGGAGCTTCTGTCCCTGTGGACTTGGGGTGCTTCACCTATTGGTGTGTGGATGTTTTCATCAGAATGCACAGGGTGACATTTAAAGTAAAAGGAGTGTCTTCCTGTTCAGCGATGGTTTCTTAAAATGAGCTGGTACCCATATGTTATTGAAAGCAATTTAATAAGATTAATTCTTAATATACGCACCCACCAAGAAAGTAGACAAATAGAGATCAATAGATTCCTAGGTATTTTTAATGAAAATTCTTGGCTTTAGTGTTTCCATTAAGATTTTCTCTGTTTTGTTAAGTGTCACACAATTGTCAAATATTTGATATAAAAATATTGGGTGAAGAAATCCTCTCATAATTTAGAAACTGCCTCATTACTTAGCTTTTATAGTTTTCTACTTTCATACAGAAATATGTTATGAGGCTATAAATTTTCAGAAGTATGTTATGAGACTAAAATTTTAAAAGTTATTCAAAGGTTTCATGTCTGAGATGACTTATTGTGGCTTCATTTTTTAATACCTCCAGACTATCAAAAACAGCAGATATATTTAAATTGCATCATATTTTTTAAAGTTAATTTAGCTTTAGTGAGTTAGTAATATCTGAAAATTGCTAAAGCTAAAGCAAAGGGGTTTAAACTTTTCCCTCCACTTTATAGTTTAAAAGTAATAATTTTAATTAATTTCATCATCTCCAATTTCTGGTATAATTATAAAGCCAGTCTTTTATTATTTTTTTAATAAGTAAAGAAGTAAAAAACTAACCTAAAATCAATTATAACATTTTGATGGCTATTTGTTTCTGATACTTTTAATTTAATTTTTATTTTTCAAAAACATTATTATTATATAAATACTAACTGTAGACACATAAAACAACATTATATTCATACATAGTGTTGTTTTCATGTACATTTATTTATCTTTGTAAACAATGTTACCTTTAAAAAAAATTTTTTTATGTCCCTGTTTTCTTTCTCTCTCTCCCCCTCACCCCCTCTTTAGGCTGTAAATTTACCAGGTAGCTAGTGCTACCAGCTTAATCTGATTGTTTTGTGTTTTTCTTCAAACCAATCAAATCAAATGTAAAATACAACACACAAACAAGCACATACACACACACACATTTACTGTCACTATTTGCTTTATAAAAGGGATTACACTTTTTATACTGACCTCTACTTTTGTTTTTCTTACCTGACAATGCATTATAGAAAGCCTTGTTTGTCATCTAGTGTAGCTGTAACTCATTCTTTTTGTGGGTGTTTAATATTCATGATGTATATACATCACAACTATTTTCCTGCTAAAAGGCATTTACATTGTTCCTAGTTTTTCAACACTACAAATAATGCTATATTAAGTATTTTTGTACATACATTCTTTATTTCTATGGTATAGGTCCCCAGAAGTGAAGATGTTACATCAAAAGATATATATATGCCTTAATTTTGATAGACATTGCCTCATTGCATTCCAAAATAGATGGTATTGTACACATTCCTCAGAGAAGAGAACCTGTTTTCAGTCCTCGTTAGAGGTAGATCGTTTTCTAATTCATGTTGGTTAATTTAATAAGTAAGAGTGAAATTCACAATTGTACTTGAGTATCCTTTCAAAATGTAATACAATTAGCATATTTTTATTTTTTAATAATTATTTATATCACTTTTGTATAGAATTATGGCTTATTATAATTGGTATTATTATTCTCTATTTTAATATAAAATATTTTAATAAAAATTTTACTCTAATATCTTATATATCCCAGCAGATAAAATTGATACACTCAATGAAAACATAACTAGGTAATTGTTTGTATAGTTTATCTGAAAATCCTGCATTTTCTTTGAAACTGGATTTTAGCAGGAAGGAATTGGAGTTATTTATAGCACATTGCTAGTAGTGCATCATGAATAAAAATGTGGAAATCATTGCTTAAACAATTATGGCAATAAATTAAGATTATCCAAAATAGGTCCCTAGAACTCTAGTAAAGGAATAGAAGAGCACTCCAGATACCCAAACAACATAATCTCACTGAAATAATTTGAGAAACCACTTTAGCATTGTAGCCCAGGTTTGCTACTTGTACTTTCATAGTTCATAGTCCCTGTGTTCAGTTCATATCCCTGCACATGTGTGATTCTTAACATCTATAAATTTATTTTCTTAACTATTCATATTTAGATATTACATTAGCTGATTTTAGAACAGCCTCTTCATTTATTTGTCTGTCCCTCATGATGCATGCCAGCTTTTGCAAATAAATATCCCAGATTTCACATTCTTATAAAGTTGCAGAGTATTCTATATATATATATATATTTTAATATTATTATATTTTATTGTTAAATTTAATGGGGTGACATTAGTTGGTAACAATCAGACAGTTTCCCAATGGACAACTTCACATCACATCACCCATGCATCGCATTATGTGCCCAGCTCCCAGAATCAGGTCCCCCTCCAACC
>PVKE010045738.1:0-12506 GCA_004027555.1 Craseonycteris thonglongyai | reverse complement strand
TTGTCAGCAGAGGAAGCCTCACCATACAGAAGCACGTTTCTGAGGCCGTATCTTTTTTGAAATTTTTCGAACCAGCCTTTGCTGGCTGAAAAGCCTCATCCTCGAGGAGGCGAATCACTCCTGGCAGCGCTAGTACTGGCTTGAGGTTCGTCAGCACCTTCTTCAGCCTCTTCATTGTCGTCATCAGGCAAGATTTGGTTGTAGAGAGCTTTGGCCTTTGTCCTGATCATATTAGTGTCCAAACTCACTGTCTTTTTCCTGCAATCATCAATCCACAATGCCAGTGCAACTTCCATTTTCACAATTCTGTTATTACGCGGAGTTACCACACGTTTCGCTTCTTTATTGAAGGTTATTGAAGCAGTTTTGCGGATGTTTGCTTCCTCTTTCTTGATGTACCGCACTGTAGATTCATTCACCCCGTAATGGCATGCCACAGATGCATAACTTCTGCCCTCTTTGGTCATATCTAAAAGTTTCATTTTTTCGCTGATGGTCATCATCTTCTTCCTCTTGGGTGCCCTGGAGGAAGCTTTCACAGGGGCACAGCGCTTAGGCGGCATTATAAGGGCTTAATTAATAAAAAAACTTATCGCTTAAACAAAACAAGTTATCACCAACACAACACTAAAATACGGTATGCGAGACAGTCAACATCATGGACGAGACTGGCGAGATACAACAAGAGAAGATGCTAGGTGAGGCTGCGATGATGCGCAGACAATCAACTCACAGGGATAAATCCACTCGTACTCTCATTGGTCGATGTTGCACCGGAAACCAATCACGCACCTTTATGAGAGCCCGTGGTATGTACTCTGAGTCAACTCATCTCTTTGTTTGACATGCAGGGATCCTTCTCTCTAGTGCATCAACATGAAACAACGCTCCTTTCCGCAATGTGGCTGCCGACATGGTTGTATTTTTTCATTTTTATTTTTTGATGAATATTTTGGGAAAACCAGCGAAGCACTGAAGCCGCAAAACATGAAGCGTGAAGTGGCAAGGGAACACTGTATTTGTTGGCCATATGTATGTCTTCATGAGAGAAGTGTCTGTTAAGGTCATCTGCCCATTTTTTAATTAGATTGCTTTTTTTCTTGTTGAGTTGTACAAGTTCTTTGTATATTTCTGATATTTGCTCCTTATCAGAGGCATTGTTTGCAAATATTTTTTCCCAGTTGCTTGGTTGCCTCTTTACTTTGTTGATGGTTTCCTTTGCAGCACAGAAACTTTTTAGCTTGATAAGGTCCCATTTGTTTATTTGTGCATTTACTTCCCTTGCCATTGAGGTCAGATTCATAAAGTCCTCCCTGAATCTCAGGTCTATAAGTTTAGTGTCAATGTTTTCTTCTATGCAAATTATTGTTTCCTTTTTTATTTGGAGGTCTTTAATCCATTTTGAGTTAATTTTGAAATATGGTGAGAGACCGCAGTTCACATTCAGCCTTTTGCATGTGGTTTTCCAATTTTCCCAGCACCGTTTACTGAAGAGGCTTTCTTTTCCCCACTGTATATTTTTCGATCCTTTATCAAAAGTAATCTGTCCATAAATTTGTGGGTTTATTTCTGGATTTTCAATTCTATTCCATTGGTCTGTGTGTCTGTTTTTCTGCCAGTACCATGTTGTTTTGATTGCTGAGGCTTTGTAGTACAGATAAAAGTCAGACAGTGAGATGCCCCCAGCTTTATCCTTTTTTCTTAGGATAGCTTTTGCGATTCGTGGTCTCTTGTGGTTCCATACAAATTTGATGATTTTTAAAATCTATTTCTTGAAAGGATGTCTATGAGATTTTGATGGGAATGGCATTGAATCTGTATATTGCTTTGGGGAGTATGGTCATTTTAACTATTTTAATTCTTCCAATCCATGAACATGGAATGTCTTTCCATTTCTTTGTGTCCTCTTTAATATCTTTTAAGAGTGTCTTATAATTTTCAGTGTATAAAGCCTTCATGTTCTTTATTAGATTTATTCCTAGGTATTTCACTTTTTTTTTTGTTTGCAATGCAAAGGGAATGGATCTTCTCATCTCTCTAAAGTTTCATTGTTGGCAAAAAAATGCAGTTAATTTTGGGACATTAATTTTGTATTCTGCCACTTTACTGTATTTGTCTATTATTTGTAATAGATTTCTGATAGAGTCTTTAGAGTTTTCTATATACAGGATCATGTCATCTGTAAAGAGTGACAGTTTAATTTCTTCTCTCTCGATTCTAATACCTTTTATTCCTTTCTCTTGTCTGATTGCTCTGGCTAGAATTTCCAGAATTAGGTTGAACAGCAGTGGTGACAGGGGGCATCCCTGTCTTGTTCCTGATTTTAATAAAATAGGCCGCAGCTTTTCCCCATTCAGTATAATATTTGCTGAGGGTTTGTCATATATGGCCTTAATTAAGTTGAGGTACATTCCTTCAATTCCCATTTTATTCAGTGTTTTTATCATAAATAGGTGTTGTATCTTTTTGAATGCTTTTTCTGCATCAATGAGATAATCATGTGTTTTTTATCCTTTGTTTGGTTCATGTGCTGGATTACATTGATTGATTTGCGTATGTTGAACCATCCTTGTGCCCCTGGGATGAATCCCACTTGGTCATGGTAAATAATCTTTTTAATGCATTGTTGTATTTTGTTAGCTAAAATTTTATTTAAGATTTCTGCATCAGTGTTCATCAGTGAGATTGGCCTATAGTTTTCCTTTTTGGTATTGTCTTTCTCAGGTTTTGGTATTAGGGTGATATTAGCTTCATAGAAAGAGTTGGGTAGTACTGCCTCTTCTTGAAATTTCTGGAGTAGTTTGAGGAGGATGGGCATTAGTTCTTCTTTAAATGACTGGTAGCTTTCATTGGTAAAGCCATCTGGTCCAGGCCTATTGCCTTTGGGCAATTTTTAGATAATTGTTTCAAGTTCTGTACTGTTGATTGGTCTATTTAGGTTATCCAAATCTTCTTGGTTCAGTTTAGATAAACTATATATTTCTAGAAATTTGTCCATTTCCTCCAGATTGTCAAATTTGTTGGCATAGAGTCTTTCATAATAATCTCTTATGATTATTTGTATTTCTGCAGCATCAGTTGTAATCTCTCCCCTATCATTCCGTATTTTAGAAATATGAGCTTTTTCTCTTTGTCCTTTGGTGAGCCTATCCTGTGGTTTGTAGATTTTATTGATTTTTTCAAAGAACCAGCTTTTTGTGGCATTAATTTTATCTATTGTTTTTCTATTCTGAATTTCATTAGTTCTGCTTTAATTTTTATTAATTCTTTTCTTCTGCTGGCTTTGGGGGACCTCTGTTCTTCTTTTTCTAGCTCTATAAGACGAGATATGAGGGTGTTTACCTGTAGTTTTTCTTGTTTCTTGAGATAGGCCTGTAAATATAAATTTCCCTCTTAATACTGCTTTCGCTGTGTCCCAGAAATTATGGTATGTCGTGTTTTCATTGTCATTTGTTTCTACAAATTTTGTAATCTCTTATTTTATTTCCTCTTTGACCCAGTCACTTTTTAACAGCATGTTGTTCAATCTCCACATATATGTGGTTCTCTCTGCACTTGATCTTTTGCAATTGATCTCTAGTTCCAATGCTTTGTGGTCTGAGAACACACTTGGATTTAAGTTCCAGGATATGGCCTATTATTGAAAATTTTCCACATGCATTACAGTAAAATGTATAGCCCTTTGTTGTAGGGTGGAATGACCTGTAAATATCAATTATGTCCATTTCCTGCAATGTATCATTTAAAGCTGCAATTTCCTTATTTATTTTCTGCTTGGATGATCTGTCCAATGTTGTCAGGGGGGTGTTTAGATCCCCTAATATAATTGTAATTTTGTCAAATTCTCTTTTTAGATCTGTTAGTAGTTGCTTTATAAATTTTGGTGCTTCCTGATTGGGGGCAAAATATTGATGGGGGTCATGTTTTCTTGATGTATTGTTCCATTTATCAAAATGAAATGTCCATCTTTATGTGTTACTATTTTTTTATCCTGATGTCTATTTCATCTGAAATCAGTATGGCCACTCCATCTTTTCTCTGAGTGCCATTTGCCTGGAGTATTGTCTTCCATTTTTTTACCCTGAGTCTATGTTTGTCTTTGTGACTGAGGTGTGTCTCTTGTAGGCAGCATATAGTTGGTTTTGTTTTTTAATCCAGTCTGTTACTCCATGCCTTTTTATTGGTGAATTCAGTTCATTTACATTTAAGGTGATGATTGATATACGAAGATATCCTGTATCCATTTCTTGTTTCCTTTTTTTTGTTGTTGTTGTTCCAACTTTTCTCCGTTTATTTTGATTTCTTGATTCAGGCTTAATAGCCTCCTTCAGTATTTCTTGGAGTGCCAGTTTTGAGCGGGAGAATTCCCTCAGCCTCTGTGTAGCTGAAAAGGCCTTAATTCCTCCTTCATATCTAAAGGTTAATTTTGCTGGATAGTTAATTCTTGGCTGGAAATTTCTCTCTTTTAATATTTTGAAGATTGGTCTCCACTCCCTCCTGGCTTGCAGAGTTTCTGCTGAGAAGTCTGGTGACAGCCTGATAGTTTTTCCTTTGAAAGTTATATTTTGTTTTTTCCTAGTAGCCTTGAGGATTCTTTCTTTGTCTTTGGTTTTTGTCATCTTCAGAACAATGTGCCTTGGAGAAGATCTGCTAGGGTCTAGGTAGTTAGGGCTTCTGCTTTCCTCTTGAATTTGTGGCTGTAAATCTTTCCACAGGTTAGGAAAATTCTCATTCACTGTTTGTTTTAGTAGATTCTGAGAAGATTTCATCTCGCTTCCTTCTGGTACCCCTATTATTCTAATATTGTTCTTTCTGATGGAGTCAGAGTGTTCTTGTAGGGCTCTTTCATTTCTCTTGATTCTCCTTTCCCTTTCTTCTTCCCTCTGTGACATTTCTATGTTTCTGTCTTCGATTTCACTCATTCTTTTCTCTAGCTGGTCAGCCCTGTTTCCTATGCTGGTCAGTTCTTTTTTCACCTTTCCCACGATGCCTTTCATTTAAAGTTCCTTTTGGTTCTGCTCTAGCTTCTCAATTTTATTGGCAAAGTGCTCATTTTGCTCAGAAAATTACTTTCTGAGGTCGTCTGTGTCTGGTTACTTTGCCAGCATTGAGTGAGCTCTTTGAGTGTCTTGTTTATTGCAGCCCTGAATTCTGTTTCACTTAGATTTGATTCCAAGTGTGCAAGCTCTTTTACTAAAAAATGCCCCTAATCTTTTGGAGGGGCTTTGGATTCTGAGGTGTGCATTGTGTTTGATGTGGTTCTTTTTGCTTTACGTATGTGTATGTATTCCCACTGGGTGTTTGCCTATCAGATGGGCTTCTCTTTATTTGGGGGGGGCTCAGTTGTGGGAGGAGGAGATTTTGGGAGAGGGTTGGGGGAAGCAGACAGCTTCTGTGCCTTGGGGCACTTCAGGTTGCTGTCTTATCTGTTAGAAATCAGGGTAGTGAAGGTGTAGCTGGGGGTGGGGGCGTGTGAGTAGGAGCTAGGGTGGGCCTGAGACACTATAGCAGATTCTTCTTTTAGCAGAATCTGGTTGTTCAATGCAGGTGGGGTGCAGGAGCTCCCTTCTTTCTCCCTCCTGCTTGTCTGCTTTTCCTTAAATCACATCTGTGAGCTGCACCTACAGGGCAGGGGCGCAGATGGGCTTGGCAGAGGTCTGGTCGGCCCACGAGAGCGGTCGTAGCTGCGACCCAGTCAGAGGCACACCCAAAGCCATGTCATCTGTGTGGGCGTAGGTGCCATGGCGGCCCAGTCAGCAGCCCAGTTGTGTGCATGGGAGTCAGCACAGCAGCGGCCCAGTGGGTAGCCTAGGCGCGCATGTAGGCATTTGCGCCTCAGCGGCCGGGTTGGCAGTCGAATAGCGTGAGCTGGTGGCAGCACCGCATGGCCCAATGGGCGGGGCAACGAAAGCCTGTCTTGCGCACAGGCAGCGGCGCCGCGAAGGCATGGTGAGCGTGGCACTGATAGCCTTTCTTGCGGCCGGGTGGGTAGCCCAATTGCAAGGGCTGGCAGCAGCGCCACCTGGCCCAGTGGATGGGGTGCCAAAAGCAGGTCTTGTGTGAAGTTAGCGGCACCATGGCAGCCAGGTGGGCAGGGCACCATAAACCTGATCTCGAGCTCCAGCGGTGGCGCTGGGGTGGCCCAGTGGGCGGGGAGCCAAAAGCCCTGGGTACACAGGCTGCAGCTCGGCAAGCAGCCGCTCTAGGCCCGCGGCTCTGCTGAGACCACCGGATTCACTCTAAGCACATCTAATGCAGCCGTGTCCATTCAAGCTCTAGCCCTCACTCCAAGAGCCCTGTCTTCAAAAGGTGCTCCCTCACAGTCAATCTCCTCTGTAAATCAGGGGTGCCGAGCTGCTGTGGGCTGATTCCCTGCTCTCACCCCACCTGCTGGGGAGTGCAGCCACCCTACTCCACAGTCCCTGTTCCACAGTCCCTGTTCCACTTTAGGCCCCATGATCTTCTTAGAACACTGTGTGCTATCTCTTGAGTTCGGATATTAAATTGTCCACAGTCTTGTGGGGCTTCCACGCTCCTTAGGTCTCGGCTTCCAGCCCGCTCTCAATCTAGCTCCACTTTTATCGTAGTCCCCCAATACCCCTTTGTTTTTGCCAGCCCCAGGCCGCGGTCCGAGTCCCTGCCCCAAACTGCTGCTTCCCCTTCCCTCTCCCGCTCTCCCCTTTTTCCTCTAACCTTTGGGTGTTGTTCTGGGTTGTGTGGTTCTCTTAGTTGAGGTTGCTTCTCAGGGTTTCCCCCTGGGATTCCCCTTTGTTCACAAATCCCTTCCCAGGCAGTTATCGGCATTCTCCTCTCATGCCGCCATCTTTTTTCTGCAAAACTTCTTGAGCCACCATTGCACTGTACGTTCATTAGCAGTTACTGAGCCAAATGTGTTGTTGATGCTGCAAATTGTTTCTACTGCTCTGTGACCCATTTTGAGCTCATGAAAATTTTTACAATTTACATTTTGTCTATCATTTCCATAATCTAAAATAACTAAAATGAATAGCAAGTAAGAAGTCATTCGCAAAAAAGATAAATCAAGAATTGCACATGTATAACATAACCACGTTTATTTAGAGAATGTATTCCAATATCTAACAGCAAATTTCAACAATGCAAAAACTGCAATTATGTTTGCAACAAACTAATAGTAAAAACTGTAGAAAATCATGTCCTTAATGTTTGTTTTTAAATGTTCTGATAAATGTGAATATAAAACAGAATATGGCCTTCTATTAAAGAATTATAAACTAAAGTCAAGGATATGCATGATTTAAAAAGTGATATCTTTAATCAATTAAAAAATAATCAGGGAGGCTGGGGTAGCTCAGTGGGTTGGGCGCTCGCTTTGCGGCCCCAGGGACCGAGGATCAAGTCCCGGCTCCCGCCCGTGCGGACCCATATGCTGAACTTGGGAGTGCCCCCAGTTAAGTTCTTGCCAGGGTGAAACCCCGGCCCAGTTTCTGCCCTGTGCAGCCCTGTGCCCACCTGTGGAGTGAAACTGTGGAAAGACCAATCATGTGCAGCTGCGGAGACTGTTCTGGGCCCTCCCCCTTCTCTCTGTCTCTGTATCTCTCTCTCTCTGTGTCAAAAACAATAAAAATAAATCTTTTAAAAAATTAATTAAAAAATATAATAAAAAATAATCAGTTGGATGCCTGGGAAGAAAACAGAAACAATTAACTCACTGTATATCTGTTATTCAACTCTTCCAAAACTGGAAGTATACTTAATATGTCATGATAAATATACATCTCAAAATTATATTACATATAGCATATAGTAGGGAGTCAATAAATGTGTATAAACTGAATGGAGAAATGTGTAGCTATAGCAAAAAAAAAAAAAAAAATTAGATCTCCAATTTGACCACTGACTCAGGAAGTACATATTACGTATCTGCCATACAAATTCTTTCTATTATGCTCTGCAAAGATGTAAACTTTTAATGCAAAATATTTTCATGGGGAAGCCAGGATGGCTCAGTGGGTTGGGCGCTCACTTTGCAGCCCCAGAGACCGAGGATCGAATCCCGGCCTGGCCCGTGAGGACCCATGTGCTGAGCTGGGGAGTGCCCCCAGTTCAGTTCTCACTGGGGCGAGACCCCGGCCCAGTTCCTGCCCTATGCAGCCCCGCCCACCTGTGGAGTGAAATTATGTGGAAAAGCCAATGATGTGCAACTGTGGAGACTGTTCTGGGCCCTCCACCTTCTCTCTATTTCTGTCTCTGTATCTCTCTCTCTCTCTCTGTCAAAAACAATAAAAATAAATCTTTAAATATATATTTTTTTTTCAGAGCACTTTAATGTATAGAAAGTCTTTTTCATATGTGCACACTTTATCTTTATAATTATAAATCTCTAAAAAATTATTAGAAATTTCTTTTCAAACAACATTTTGGGAAAATGTGCAGAAAACCGTGTGTTGATATAGAACACAGAAGTAAAATATATGTTTAATATATAATATTTTAAAGCCTAGCTGGCTATTGAGAAAAAAACTATAAAAAGGCTACAATAAAAGTGAAAGAAACCTTCAAACGGAGTAACCGAGCTTTAACGTAAATTATATTTTCCCTGAAGACACCTGCCAATCTCTCTTGATGCGAAGATTTGGGTTTTTTTTCAAAGCCTAGGTCCAAGCTTATTATTGGATGTAAGGTCAGATGGTGTGATGGTTAATTTTATGGTTAATTTTATGTGTCAACTATACTCAGCTGGAAAAACATTATTACTGAATGTGTCTAAGTGGGTGTTTCTGGAAAATAAATAGCATTTTAGTTAGTGAACTAAGGAAAGTGGATTATTCTCCCCAATGTGGATGGGCATCATCTGGTCTGTTGAGGGTCCAACTAGAACAATAAGATTCAGGAAGGGTCAATTTACATGAAGTTTCAACTGCCTAGGACATGAAAAATTCTGGTTCTTGGGCTTTCAGATTCAGATTAAGACTCACATCATCACCTTCCTGATTCTCAGGTCTTTAGACAGACTGAATTACACCACTTGCTTTCTCAGCTCAGCAGTTTGCAGAGAGCAGTTAATGGTATTTCTTGGCCTCCAAAACCATGTAAGCTAATTCCTATTATATCTATCGATCAATCAATAGATATAGATATATATCATATCCTACACTATTGGTTCTGTTCCACTGGAGAACTCTGACTAATAAAGATGGAAAATATCCACATAAGGTCAGGACAAGCTTGGGAGATGAACAGAAAAATTACTCTCCATAGAGGAAGAAAATAAAGATGTATTTACCTTGACTTTGGCTTTGCATGGAATTCATTAGAAAAAAAAAATGTTACTCAAAATTCTCAACTACAAACGCTTATTCATATGACCTTAAACTTTGTGTGTCCCAAACCACTCCCACCTATAGCAAATAATTTTGCTTCAGGTTCTTGTGTTTCTAGAAGCATAATAAGAACAATTGCAAAGTCTAGAAATCCCACAGAAAGTTCCACAATGTATGATTTCAAATTTTGGTTCATCAACATTAAGCAAATAGTAAAGAGAATATGCAATATCCATAAAGTGTATTATCCATCTATAAATTGAGTTTATTTATTTAAGATTTCTTTTTTATTGTTTTTGACAGAGAGAGAGAGAGATACAGAGACAGACAGAAGGAGGAGGACCCAGAACAGTCTCCATAGTTGCACATCATTGGTTTTTTCACACAGTTTGATTCCACAAGTGGGCGAGGGAGTGCACAGGGCAGGAACTGGGCCAGGGTCTTCACCCCAGTGAGAACCGAACTGGGGGAACTCCCCAGGTCAGCATATGGGTCCGCATGGGCCAGGGCCGGAATTTGATCCTTGGTCCCTGGGGCTGCAAAGTGAGTGCTTAACCCACTGAGCCATCCTGGCTTTCCTGAGAAATACTTTTAAATAGCTTAAAATCTGTAATTAGTCAAAGATATAAACATTCTTATTGAACATTCCACTGGAAGTACAAATCACAAAAATAAGAAAAGAGAAAGAAATAAAAGGTATAAGGATTAATTTTTCTTGTTTGTTGCTTTCCGTTTTATATTTCACATACTCATATGACCAAAGTTATCCATGCTTTCTCAAATGGCAATCTTTTATTATAGCCAAGTAAAATTTCATTCTATTGTATATATACCACATCTTTTTTATTCATTTACCTACAGGAGACTTCAGTTGTTTCCATGTCTTGGCCACCACGAATAATGCTGTAATAAACACAGGGGTAAACATATCTTTACAAATAAATGTTTTCAGATATTTTTGGTAGATACCTAGAAAAAAGATAGCTGGGTTATAAGGTATTTCTATTCTTAATATTTTGAAGAACTTTACATTGTTTTTCATAGTGGCTATATCAATTTACATTCCCACCAACAGTATATAAACGTACCTATTCTATACAACTTCTCCAACACTTTCTATTACTTGTCTTGTTGATCATGGCCATTCTAACAGGTGTGAGGTGGTATCTCATTGTGGTTTTAATTGGCATGTCCCTAATTGATAGTGAAGTTGAGCATGTTTTCATATATCTGTTGGTCAGTTTTATGTCTTCTTGCAAGAAGTGTCTGGGTCCTCTGTCCTTTTCTTTTAACTAGATTGTCTTGTTGTCATTGTTCGGTTATATGAGTTGTTTATATATTTCGATATTAGCCCCTTCTTGTTTGCAAATACTTTTTCCCATTCAGTGAGTTACCTCTTGTTTTGTTGATGGTTTCTTTTGCTATGCAAAAGCTTTTTAGTTTGATATACAGTAGTCTCATTCGCTTATTTTTTCTTTTTTACTTTCTTTTCCATTGATGTCATATTCCTAAAATGCTCTCTGAGCACAAGGTCTCTAAGTTTAGTACCTATGTGTTCTTTTATGCAATTTATTCTCTCAGATTTTATATTTATGTATTTGATCCATTTGAATTAATTTTGGTGTATGTTGACAGATTGCAGTCTACTTTCATTCTTTTGCACATGACAATAGATTTTTGTACATCTATTTTTATATCCTGCAACTAGACTGTATTTGTTTTTTGTGGAATATTCAGGTTTCCTATATAAAGAATCATGTCATCTGTAAAAAGTGACCATTTGACTTGTTCAATCCCAATTGGATGCCTTTTATTTCTTTCTCTTGTCTGATTACTCAGGCTAGGACTTCCAATACTATGGTAAATAACAGTAGTGACAGGGAACTTCATTGTTTTGGTTCTGACCATATAAAAAAGTTTTCAGTTTTTCACCATTAAATATGACATTAGCTGAGGTTTGTCATATATGGCTTTACTATGTTGAGTTACTTCCCTTCTGTATTTATTTTACTGAGAGTTTTAATCATCAATGAATGTTATATCATGTTAAATACTTTTTCTGTGTCTATTGATATGATCATATAATTTTTATCCTTTATTTTGTTAATGTAGTATATCACATTGATTGATTTCTGTATGATGAACCATCATTGCACCCCTGAACAAACAACACTCAATTGTGATGTATAATCTCTTTATAGTATTTTATTCAATTTGCTATAATAGTATTTCGTTTAGGATTTTTGTATCTGTGTTCATCAGAGATACTGGTCTGAAGTTTCTTTTTTGGTGTTATCCTTACCAAGTTTGGTATCAGGGTAATGCTGACCTCATAAAAGGAGTTAGAAAGTATTGTCTCTTCAACTTTTTGGAATAGTTTGAGAAGGACAGATATTAAATCATCTTTGAAAGTTAGAATTCACTAGTGAAGCCATCCAGTCCTAGACTCGTTTTTTAAGGAGTTTTTTTGATGATTGTTTCAATATCTATATTGTTGGCCAGGCTGTTTAGAGTTTCCATTTCTTCATGATTCAGCCTAAGAAGGTTATACATTTCTAAGAACTTGTCCATATATTTTAGGTAATTGAATTTGGTGACATATAATCTCCCATTGTATTCTGATATGATTCTTTCTATTTCTATGGTATCTGTCATAACTTCTCTTTCATTCCTGATTTTGTTTACTTGTATCTTTTTTCTTTTTTCCTTATTGTGTCTAATCAGGGGTTTGTCAATTTTATTAATCTTTTCAAAGAACCAGTTCTTTATTGCCTTAATTTTAAGATTTTTTTTTTATTGTTTTTTGACAGACAGAGAGAGACAGAGAGAACAGGGAGGGCCCAGAGCAGTCTCCATAGTTGACAGCATCAGTTTTCCATATAATTTCACTCCACGGGTGTGTGTGGGGCCGCACAAGGCAGGAACTGGGCCGGGAGCCTCCCAAATAGGCCCCGTCAAGAACTGAACTGGGGGCACACCCCAGCTCAGCATATGGATCCACCTGGGTCGGGGTTGGGATTTGATCCTCAGGCTCTGGGGCTGCAAAGCATGCACTTAACCTGCTGAGCCATCCCATCTTCCCCTATTGCCTTAGTTATTGTATCTATTGTCTTTTTGTTGTCTATTTCACTTAATTTTCTTTTAATTCTTTTTTTTTTTTTTTTTTTTTTTTTTTTTTTTTTTTTTTTTTTTTTTTTTTTTTTT
>PVKE010045737.1:0-12507 GCA_004027555.1 Craseonycteris thonglongyai | reverse complement strand
TGCCCAGTAGAGGGATGGCTGGGTCATATGGTAATTCCATTCGTAATTTTTTGAGGAATCTCCATACAGCCTTCCATAGTGGCTGTACCACTTTACAGTCCCACCAGCAGTGTATGAGGGTTCCTTTTTGTCCACAGCCTCTCCAGCACTTGTTATTCTTTGTCTTGTTGATTATAGCCATTCTAACAGGTGTGAGATGGTATCTCATTGTGGTTTTTATTTGCATCTCCCTAATTGCTAGTGATGTGGAGCATTTTTTCATATATCTGTTGGCCACATGTATGTCTTCCTGAGAGAAGTGTCTGTTAAGGTCATCTGCCCAATTTTTAATTGGATTGCTTGTTTTTTTCTTGTTGAGTTGTACAAGTACTTTATATATTTTTTATAACAGCTCCTTATCAGAGGCATCGTTTGCAAATATTTTTTCCCAGTTGGTTGTTTATAGTTTTTTATGTATAAGTCCTTCACGTTCTTTGTTAAGTTTATTCCTACATATTTTATTTTTATTTTTATTGCAAACAATATCATTTTTTCTCATTTCTATTTCTGAAGTTTCATTGTTTGTGTATAAAAATGCTGTGGATTTTTGTACATTGATTTTGTATCCTGCAAACTTACTGTATTCATTTATTATGTCTAACAGTTTTCTGGTGGGGTCTTTAGGGTTTTCTGTATAAAGGATCATGCCGTCTGCAAAAAGTGACAGTTTAACTTCTTGGTTTCCAATCTGGATGCCTTTTATTTCTTTTTCCTATCTATTTTTTTTTATTTGTCTCAATCTTTATTTAACTGTATTGAAGCAGTAAAGTGGAAATCATCTTACTTCTAAAGGGATATATAGCCCAGTTAGAGAATCACTTACTTTCTTAACAGCATTTTGTATTATCTCTTTTGGGGGGGGGGGGCACAAGATTTATTTTTATTGTTGTTTTTTTTTTGTTTGTTTGTTTTTTCTTATTGTTAAATTTAATGGGGTGACATTGGTTTGCAACAATTAGATAGTTTCCTAATATCTCAGGTTAGAAATTCCAGCACCATGTTGAATAGCAGTGGTGACAGGGGACATCCCTGTCTCGTTCCTCATTTTAGAACAGGTTTCAGATTTTCCCCATTCAGTATGACATTCGCTGAGGTTTGTCACATATGAACTTTATTATGTTGAGGTATTTTCCTTCTATACCCATTTTATTAAGTGTTTTGATCATAAATGGATATTGTATCTTGTCAAACACTGTTTCTGCATCAATTGATATAATCAAGTAGTTTTTATCTTTGATTTTGTTTCTGTGATGTATCACGTTGATCGATTTGCATATGTTGAACCATCCTTGTGCCCCTGGGAGGAATCCCACTTGATCATGATGTATAATCTTTTTAATGCATTGTTGTATTCTATTTGCTAGTATTTTGTTTAGGACTTTTGCATTAGTATTGGTGTATAGTTTTCTTTTTTATGATGTCCTTGCCAGGCTTTGGTATTAGGGTAGTGTTGGCCTCATAGAATGAGTTGGGAAGTATGGCCTGTCCTTCAATTTTCTGGAAAAATTTGAGGAGCATAGGTGTCAGTTCCTCTTTGAATGCCTGGTAAAACTCATTAGTGAGACCATCTGGTCCTAGACCCTTGCTTTTGGGAAGGTTTTGGAAAATTGTTTTAGTTTACTTACTGTTGATTTGTTTGTTTAGGTTATCCAGTTCTTGATTTGGTCTAGGTAGACTATATGTTTCTAAAAACTTGTCCATTTCTTCTAGGTTGCAAAATTTAGTGGCATATAGTCCTTCATAATATTTTTTATATGATCCTTTGTATTTCTGTGATATCAGTTATAATTTCTTCTCTTTCATTTCTAATTCAACTTATTTGTGTGTTTTGTTTTGTTTTTCCTCTGGAGAGCCTAGCCAGGGGGTTGTCAATTTTATTAATTTTTTTCAAAGACCAGCTGTTAGTTTTTTTAATTTTTTCTATTGTTTTTTATTCTTTATTTCATTTAGTTCTGATTTAATTTTTATTATTTTCCTCCTTCTGCTGGCTTTGGGTGTCTTTTGTTCTTCTTTTTCTTGTTCTTGAAAATGTGATATTAGGTTGTTTACTTGTAATTTTTCTTGTTTCTTGAGAAAGTCCTGGAGTGATATAAATTTTTCTCTTATTACTGTTGTTGTGCAGCCCAGTAATGTTGGTCATTGTGTTTTCATTGTCATTTGTTTCTATGTATTTTTTAATCTCCTCTTTTATTTTTTTCTTTGATCTAGTCATTTTTTTCATAACAGGTTGTTTAACCTCCATGTACGTGTGGTTTTTTCTGCTTTCTTTTTGTAGTTGATCTCCAATTTCAAAGCTTTGTGATCAGAGAATACACTTGGTATGATTTCGATCTTCTTAAATTTGCTGAGGCTAGTTTTGTGTCCCAACATGTGGTCTATCCTTGAAAACATTACATGTGCAGCAGGAAAGAATATGTAGTTCTGTGTTTTAAGATGAAGTGTCCTGTAAATGTCAATTATGTCCAATTGTTGTAGTGTATCTTTTAAAGCTGATATTTCTGTATTTTCTGTTTGGACAATCCGTTCATGGCTGTCAGTGGGGTGTTTAAGTCCCCTACTATAATTGTGTTTTTGTCAGTTTCTCCTTTTAGATCTGTTAGTCATTGCTTTGTAAATCTTGGTACTTCTTGGTTAAGGGGAATATATATTAATAATTGTAATATCTTCTTGTTGGACTGTCCCTTTTATCATTATGAAATGTCCATTTTTGTCTCTTGTTATCTTTTTATCCTGAAGTCTGCTTTGTCAGATATAAATATGACTATACCTGCTTTTCTCTGGGTGCCATTTGCTTGGAGTATTTTTTTCCACCCTTTTAACTTAAATCTGTATCCTTGTTGCTGAGTTGTGTCTCTTGTAGACAGCATAAGGTAGGTTTTTGTTCTTTCATCCAGTTTGCTACTCTGTGTCTTTTTACTGGTGAATTCAGTCCATTTACATTTAGGGTGATGATTGATATATGAGGATTTCCTATAGCCATTTTGCCTTTTGTTTTCTGGTAGCTTTTTTTGGGTTTTTTTTTCTTCTTTGTTATTTTCTTCACATTGATTATTTTAGTTTGATGGTGTTCATGACTGTTTTTTCTCTATTCTCATCTTTAGTTTTTATGTGTCCCAGATCTAAATTCTTTTTCAGTGGTTACCATGAACTTTATATAAAGGAAATTTTCATATATGCAGTGGTTCCTTTTCTTAAGGATGTTTCTTATCCCCATTCGTTTTAAAAACTTAAACCTTTACTTCCTATCCTTTTTATATTTTTGTTGTTTCAGTTTAGCCCTATTTACTTTTACTTTTTGTTTCAGGTCCAATCACCTCCTTCAGTATTTCTTTAAGTGCTGGCCTTGTGCTGGAGAATTCCTTCAGTTTTTGTATGTCTGAAAAGATCTTTATTCCTCCCTCATATCTAAAGAATAACTTTTCTGGGTATAGGATTCTTGGCTGGTAATTTTTCTCCTATACTAGTTTGAATACTTTGTTCCATTCCCTTCTGGCATGTAGAGTTTCTGTTGAGAAATCTGATGAGATTCTGATGGGCTTTCCTTTATAGTTATGGTGTTCATTTTTCTGGCTGCCTTGAGCATTCTTTCTTTGTCTTTGACCTTTGATATCTTCAGTATAATGTGCCTTGGAGAGGGTCTGTTAGGATTCAAGTAGCTAGGGGTCCTGTTTCCTTCTTGGATTTGAGGTTCCAGTTCTTGCCATAGATTTGGGAATTTCTTATCTACTATTTGTTTGAGTAGATTCTCTGTGCCCATCTTGTCCTCTGTTGCCTCTGGAATACCTATTATTCTTATATTATTTTTTCTAATGAAGCCAGATAGTTCTTGTAGATATCTTTCAATTCTTTTTACTTTTAGGTCTCTTTCTTCTTCCTTCTGTGACATTTCCAACTTTTTGTCTTTGATTTCACTAATTCTTTTCTTCATCTGGTCAGCTCTGCTATTTCATTTTCCATTTATTTTATTGTGTTATTTATCTCTATAATTTCTATTTGCATCTTTTTCATAGATTCCATTTTATTTCTGAGATCACTTAGCTCCTTCTGTGCACTCTGCCAGCTTTCTTTGATTTCTTTGAATATTTTGTAATTGCAACCTTGAATTCTCTGTCATTTAGCTCATGTAATTCTATATCTTCAAATTTCTTTTCTGGATATTTTTCTCTTTCTTTCTGAGCTCCTTTGTCAAAGGGGGTATTCATTGCTGTTGGAGCATTTTTTTTCCTGGATATGAGGACTCTCCCTGATAGATGTGAAGGTATCTTTCTTTTACTTTCTAGCTGATGTTAGTGTCTTATAATATTTCCTGTTATTTATTTTGTTTTCTCACAGTGGGAGACTTCTTAGGAGGTGGGCTTCTCTTTAACTCAGTTGCCCTGGTCTCTGTATGCCTTCTCTTTGGGAAGGTATGGTGGGCTATCGTATTTTCTGCCTCTGAGATCCTCCTGATGTCAGAAGCTGCCACACCCAGATCCCTCTGCTGGCTTCAGCATGGGAAAGTTTGGGGCAGGGCTTGTTCAGAGAGGTGCAGGTCTGTTTGCACCACAGGGTAATGCCTGCTTTCCAGCAGCAGTTCACTGAGTGCCAGTTTTGGGCAGAACTAGAGGGGCAAGCTTTGGGAAAGGGCAAAGGGAAGTAGCCAGCATCTGTGCCCAAGGCTATGCAGTGCTCCGGCTGGACTCCCCTCATTTGAGGGTACTCTGCACTTCAGCTGCCAGCATGATCCTGCTGCCAGCACTCCAGCCACCAGAATGTCCACTTCCTGCTCCAGTTGCTGACCTTATGCTCCATGGGCCTTGAACTCTTACTGCCTCACCTTATTCTGGGAGCTGGGCCCTCATTGTGGTCACCTGTGCATATCTCTGGCTACTGTTGGTGTCTCACTCTGGCCTCCTGCATGGCATTGCTGCTGCTATAGCCATGCTATGGCTGTTCCCCCAACACTCACACCACAGCATCTTATTATAGGCAGTTGCACCCTCTCCTACTGTCCACTCCTGGTTCTGGCTGCCCATACCTCTGTCATTGTTTGTTCTAGGCCTCCAACCCGGCCATAGTCATTCTTCACCTTGACCCATGCTCCCATGCTTTCACCTCAGTCAGTCTCTTCTCTGTCTCTGGGTCGGTCATCAGGTAGGTCTCTGGGTCACACTCCATGGTGTGTCTCCACCCTGCTTTCTTTTCTTCTCTCTCACTCACCTCCCTTTCTCCAGCTTTAGGTATTTTCTTGTTATGAGTGGGTTCCTCAGCCAAGGCTATGTGATTCTCTGGTTGTATTTCATTTGTTTAAACTGTTGTTCTTTACAGGAGAGGTTTCCAGAGCTCCTTTCACTCCACCATTTTGATTATATCTCCTGCTGTTACAGACATTACTGTGACATTTCCTAGTGTGGATCTTTTGTGCTTTGTTTAGTAGGGAGGAAAATAAAACAATGCCTAACTAGAGAAACTACTAGAATCAAAACAAATGAGTTCACAAATATAGATTCCATATACTAGGAAAATTGAATCCTGGCCACAAGGAATCAGCCAATATAGCGTACCAGGTAAAGTGATTCTTATATAAGTTTATGTGTCTGACACTCACTCACTCACTATGTAGCTTTATTCTGCTCTTGGTGAACCTTTGGTTTATCTCTCAGTACTTAACCATCTTTCATCAAAATAGGAAATTCACAGTTTCTTCTAATGGACCTAAATCAATGAAGACACTCTTGAACTTTCACAAAGACAAATGACAGCAAATAGTTGCATAATAGAATGATAAGCAGTATGTTTTTAAAGGGAAAACTTTTGGGGTTCAAAATGAATTCTTACTTTGGGGTAGAATGAGGGCTGCTCTAACTCCAATCCAATTATTTTCTGAAGACTGAGAATAAGAAATCCTGAAGTTATTCCTTGTTTGATTATATGAAGTAGAGGGCTGGGCTTTCCTATACCCTCCATGAGTCAACCAAACAGAGCTCTCCATATAGATATTTCTTCTAAACTAAGGGAAGCAGGGGCTTAGTGAAGTCATTGTGCCTACTGAGACTAAATCTTGTTGAGAGGATAAAAGCAGGGACTCTAGAGTTAGACTTTCTGGTTCTCGGTTCTGGCTTTACCACCCACTGACTCTAATTTTGATCAAACTCTGCTGCTTCTATCTGTATACTTTCATTATCTCTGTAAAATTAGGATCACAATATAAGTTACTCTTACATTTTTTTAAGGATGAAAAGAGATAATGATCATTAGTATTCAGGTTAAGACGTAATAAGATTTTATTTAAATATCAGTGATGATTGGGGTGATGATGACAATGATGATGATTTTTAAACATCATTTAGATAGGTTAAGAGCCCAAGTGGAAATCAAAGTTCTGTATACATCTAGAAAAACATATGGTGAAACTATATATTTGATCGTGATATATTTTGTTCTAAATTTTAAGGGACTGTAATTTTTTGCTTGTACCAAATACATTATATGGTCTCACTCAGCAACTGCTCCGCTGCTCCAGTTCCCAAATTCATCCTTATCTGCTTCCCTAACTACAGAGTTGGCTGCATTGGCTATCCCTGCCCTTCAACCTCCTCTTCTTTCTGGCCATGAGGGCCAATGCAACCCTCTTGATCACCATACAGCTGAAAGCCTCTCTGTATGAGCCCATTTATTACCTGCTCAACCTCCTCTCTCTTCTGGACATGGTGTTCTGCTTCACTGTCATTCCCAAGGTCCTGGTCTCTTCCTGGTTTGACCTCAGATCCATCAGCTTCTCAGCCAGTTTGCTTCAGCTGTTCATCATGAACAGCCTCTCCCCATGTAGTGTGGTACATTTATGGTCATGGTTTATGACCACTATGTAACCATCTGCCACACACTATGATAATCATTCATCATCACTTATCAGTTCGTGGCTAGGACTACCATACTTATTGTAGCCTGAAATGCCCTTATTTCTTTTCTTATTCCAATTCTTTCTTTCTGACTCACATACTACACAAAAAATATCATCAAGAACTGCATCTGTTCTATCTTGTCTGTATCCAAACTCTCTTGTGATGACATCACCTTTAATCAGCTTTACCAGTTTGTCGCAGGCTGGACCCTACTGGGCTCTTACTTTATTTTTATGGTTCTCTTCTACTCCTTTATCCTGAAAGCTGTGCTGAGGATCAAGGCTGATGGTGCTACAGCCACGGCTCTGAGAATGTGCAGTTCTCACTTCACCCTCACCCTCTTCTTCAGCACAGTCCTGCTGGTTCTTGTCATTACCAAACTTCCAAAAAAAGAATCCCCCCAGATGTACACATTCTGCTCAATATGCTGCACCACCACATTGCTCCAGCCCTGAACCCCATTGTTTATGGTGTGAGAACAAAGGAGATCAAGCAGGGAATCCAGAAGCTACTGAGGAGGTTGTATGAGGTAAAAAAAAAAAAAGTAATAAAAAAAAACAAGATCCACCTTTGTAATTGTTAATAAAAGTCAGAATAAATAAGAAAAAAAAAAGATGGTGGCATGAGAGGAGAACGCAGATAACTGCCTGGGAAGGGACTTGTGAACAGAGTGGAATCCACGGGGAAACCTGAGAAGCAACCTCAACTAAGAGTACCACACAATGCAGAACAACACCCAAAGGTTAGAGGAAAAAGGGAAGAGCGGGAGAGGGAAGGGGAAGCAGCAGTTCAGGGACAGAGACTCGGAGCGCAGCCCAGGGCTGGCAAAAACAAAGGGGGATTGGGGGACTATGGTCAAAGTGGAGCTGGATTGAGGGCGGGCTAGAAGCTGAGACCTAGGGAGTGTGGAAGCACCACAAGACTGTGAACAATTTAACATCCGAACTCAATGGCAGCACGCAGTGCCCTAATCAGATCACGGAGCCTAAAGTGGAACAGGGACTGTGGAGCAGGGCAGCTGCACTTCCCGGTGGGCGGGGTGAGAGCAGAAATTCAGCCCACAACAGCTCAGCACCCCTGATTTATGAAGGATATTGACTGTGAGGGAGCGCCTTCTGAAGACAGTGCTCTTGGAGTGAGGGCAGGGGCTTGAATGGACATAGCTACATTAGACGTGCTTAGAGTGTACCCGGTGGTCTCAACAGAGCCATGGGTCTAGAGTGGCTGTCAGACGAGCTACAGCCTGTGCACACAGAGCTTTCAGTGCCCCGCACACCGGGCTGCCAAGGTGGTACGCCTGAGGGCACAACTGAGCTTTTGACGCCCCACCCACCAGGCCACTGAGGTGCTGCTGCCTGCACTCAAGAACTGCTTTTGGGGCCCCGCCCACCAGGCCATCGTGGCGTTGCTGCTCATTCACGCAATTGAGCTACCAAATGGGACGCCATGGCACCAACGCCCGCATGCGTGACTGCGAGGCTGATCGAAACTCTGCCAAGCCCCAGCACATCCAAGTGCTGCCCTGCGGGCGCGGCTTGCGGATACATTTGAAGGAGGGGCAGCCAGGCGGAGGAGAGAAATACTGGAGCTCCTGCGCCTCACCCACACTTAACCACCAGCCCCCCTGCTGAAAAAGGAATCAGCTATTGTGTCTCAGGCCCACCATAGCTCCTACTCACACGCCCCAACCCTCAGACACACCTTCACTACCCTGCTATCTAACAGCTAAGACAGCAACCTGAAGGGCCCCAGGACACAGATCTGTCTGCTTCCCCCAACGCTCTCCCCAAATCTCCTTCTTCCACAACTGAGCCCAAAAGAAAAAATAAAGAGAAGCCCAGATGATAGGCAAACCCCCAGCGGAAAAACATACTCATGCTTAAAGCAAAAAGAACCACATCAAACACAATGCACACCTCAGAATCCAAAGCCCCTCCAGAAGATCAGGGGCATTCTTTAGTAAAGGACCTTGCACACTTGGAATCAAATCTAAGTGAACCAGAATTCAGGGCTGCAATAAATACTCAAGACACTCAGAGAGCTCACTCAATGCTGGCAAAGTACCCAGACACAGTTAAATGACCTCAACAAGAAAGTTTCAGAGCAAAATGAGTACTTTACCAATAAAATAGAGAAGCTAGAGCAAAACCAAAAGGAACTCCTCGATAGAAAAGGCATCATGGGAAAGCAGAAAAAAGAACTGACCAGCATAAGAAACAGGGTTGACCAGCTAGAGGAAAGGATGAGTGAAATTGAAGATAGAAACATGGAAATGTCACAAAGGGAAGAAGAAAGGGAAAGGAGAATCAAGAGAAATGAAAGAGCACCACAAGAACTCTCTGACTCCATCAGAGAGAACAATATTAAAATAATAGAGGTACCAGAAGGAAGCAAGATGAAATCTTCTCAGAGTCTACTAAAACAAATAGTGGATGAAAATTTTCCTAACCTGTGAAAAGAATTATAGCCCCAAATCCAAGATGAAAGCAGAAGCCCTAACTACCTAGACACTAGCAGATCTTCTCCAAGGCACATTGTTCTGAAGATGACAAAAACCAATGACAAAGAAAGAATCCTCATGGCTGCCAGGGAAAAACAAAATATAACTTTCAAATAAAAAAACTATCAGGCTGTCACCAGACTATCAGCAGAAACTCTGCAAGCCAGGAGGGAGTGGACCCCAATCTTCAAAATAATAACACAGATAAATTTTCAGCCAAGAATGAACTATCAAGCAAAATTAATCATTAGATATGAAAGAGGAATTAAGGCTTTCTCAGATATAGAGAAGCTGAGGGAATTCTCCAGCTCAAAACCAGCACTCCAAGAAATACTAAAGGAGGGTATTCGACCTGAATCAAGAAATCAAAATAAATGGAGAAAAGTTCGAACTACAAAAAAATAACAAGGAAAGATGAAATAGATACAGGATATCCTCATATATCAATCATCACCCTGAATGTAAATGGACTGAATTCACCAATAAAGAAGCACAGGGTAGCAGACTGGATTACAAAACAAAATCCAACCATATGCTGCCTACAAGAGAAACACCTCAGAGACATAGACTCAGAGTAAAAGGATAAAAAACAATATTAAAGGCAAATGCAGTCAGAGAAAAGCTGGAGTGGCCATACTGATTTCTGATGAAAAAGACATCAGGATAAAAAAATAATAAGACATAAAGATGGACATTACATCTTGATAAAAGGGACAATGCATCAAGAAAACATGACACCCATCAATATATGTGCTCCAAATCAGAAAGCCCCAAAATTTATAAAGCATCTACTAACAGATCTAAAGGGAGAATTTGATGAAAATACAATTATAGTAGGGGATCTAAACACCACCCTGACAACATTGGACAGATCATCCAAGCAGAAAATAAATAAGGAGATTGCAGCCTTAAATGATACATTGCAGGAAATGGACATAATTGACATTTACAGGTTATTCCATCCTGCAACAAAAAGCTATACATTTCACTCTAGTGCACACGGAACATTTTCAAGGATAGACCATATCCTGGGACTTAAATCCAACCTCACCAAATTTAAGGGCATCCAAATTATACCAACTGTATTCTCAGACCACAAAGCGTTGAAACTAGAGATCAATTGCAAAACATCAAGTGCAGAGAGAACCACATATACATGGAGATTGAACAACATGCTATTAAAAAGTGACTGGATGAAAATGGAAATAAAACAAGAGATTAAAAAATTTGTAGAAACGAATGACAATGAAAACACGATGTACCAAAATTTCTGGGACATAGTGAAAGCAGTATTAAGAGGGAAAGTTATATCATTACAGGCTTATCTCAAGAAACAAGAAAAACTACAAGTAAACACTCTCACATCTCATCATATAGAGCTAGAAAAAGAGGAACAGATGTCCCCCAGAGCCAGCAGAAGAAAAGAATTAATAAAAATTAAAGCAGAACTTAATGAAATACAGAAAAGAAAAACACTAGATAAAATTAACACCACAAAGAGCTGGTTCTTTGAAAAACTCAATAAAATGGACAAACCATTGGCTAGGCTCACCAAAGGACAAAGAGAAAAATCTCATATTTCTAGAATATGGAACCATAGGGGAGAGATTACAACTGATGCTGCAGAAATACAAACAATCATAAGAGATTATTATGAAAGACTCTATACCAACAAATATGACAACCTAGAGGAAATGGACACATTTCTAGAAACATATAGTTTACCTAAGTTGAACCAAGAAGACTTGGATAACCTAAATAGACCAATCAACAGTACAGAACTTGAAACAATTATCCAAAAATTGCCCAAAGGCAAAAGGCCTGTACCAGAAGGCTTTACCAATGATTTCTACCAGTCATTCAATGAAGAACTAATGCCCATCCTCCTCAAACTACTCCAGAAAATTCAAGAGGAGGAAGCACTACCCAACTCTTTTTATGAAGCTAATATCGCCCTAACAACAAAACCTGGGAAAGACAAAACCAAAAAGAATAACTATAGGCCAATCTCACTGATGAACATTGATGCAAAAATCTTAAATAAAATTTTAGCTAACAGAATACAACAATGCTTTAAAAAGATTATTCACCATGACCAAGTGGGATTCATGCCAGGGACACGAGGATGGTTCAACATACACAAATCAATCAATGTAATCAAGCACATAAACCAAAGGATAAAAACCACATGATTATCTCAATTGATGCAGAAAAACCATTCGACAAGATACAACACCCATTTATGATAAAAAAAACTGAATAAAATGGGAATTAAAGGAAAATATCTCAACATAATAAAGGTCATATATGACAAACCCTCAGGAAATATTATACTGAATGGGGGAAAGCTGAAGCCTATTTTCCTAAAATCAGGAACAAGACAGGGATGTGCCCTGTTACCACTGCTATTCAACATAGTTCTGGAAGTTCTACCCAGAGCAATCAGACAAGAGAAAGGAATAAAAGGTATTAGAATCAGGAGAGAAGAAGTTAAAAACTGTCAGTGTTTGCAGATGACATGATCCTGTATATAGAAAACTCTAAAGACTCTATCAGAAATCTATTACAAATAATAGACAAATAGAGCAAAGTCGCAGGCTACAAAATCAATGTCCCAAAATCAACTGCATTTTTGTATGCCAACAATGAAACCAGAAAGAAAGATGAGAAGATCCATTCCCTGTGCCATTGCAAACAAAAAAATGAAATACCTAGGTATAAATCTAACAAAAAACGTGAAGGACTTATACACTGAAAACTATAAGACACTCAAAAAGAAATTAAAGAGGACACAAAGATATGGAAAGACATTCCATGTTCATGGATTGGAATAATCAACATAGTTAAAATGTCCATACTCCCCAAAGCAATATACAGATTTAATGCCATTCCCATCAAAATCCCACAATCATTCTTTCAAGAAATAGATTTAAAAATCTTCAAATTTGTATGGAACCACAAAAGACCACAAACCACAAAAGCTATCCTAAGAAAAAAGGATAAAGCTGGGGGCATCTCACTGCCTCACTTTTATCTGTACTACAAAGCCTCAGTAATCAAAACAGCTTGGTACTGGCAGAAAAACAG
>PVKE010045736.1:0-12509 GCA_004027555.1 Craseonycteris thonglongyai | reverse complement strand
AAGCACGTTTCTGAGGCCGTATCTTTTTTGAAATGTTTCGAACCAGCCTTTGCTGGCTGAAAAGCCTCGTCCTCGAGGAGGCGAATCACTCCTGGCAGCGCTAGTACTGGCTTGAGGTTCGTCAGCACCTTCTTCAGCCTCTTCATTGTCGTCATCGGGCAAGATTGGGTCGTAGAGAGCTTTGGCCTTTGTCCTGATCGTATTAGTGTCCAAACTCACTCTTTTTCCTGCAGTCAGCAATCCACAATGCCAGTGCAGCTTCCATTTTCACAATTCTGTTATGACGCGGAGTTACCACACGTTTCGCTCCTTTATTGAAGGTGATTGAAGCAGTTTTGCGGATGTTTGCTTCCTCTTTCTTGATGCACCGCACTGTAGATTCCTTCACCCCGTCATGGCGTGCCACAGATGCATCACTTCTGCCCTCTTTGATCCTATCTAAAAGTGTCACTTTTTCGCTGATGGTCATCATCTTCTTCCTCTTGGGCGCCCCGGAGGAAGCTTTTGCAGGGGCACAGCGCTTAGGCGGCATTATAAGGGCTTAATTAATAAAATAAGTGATCGCTTAAACAAAACAAGTGATCGCCAACACAACACTAAAATACAGTATGCGAGACAGTCAACATCATGGACAAGACTGGCGAGATACAACAAGAGCAGATGCTAGGTGAGGCTGCGATGATGCGCAGACAATCAGCTCACAGGGATCAATCCCCTCGTCCTCTCATGGGTCGATGTCGCCCCGGAAACCCATCACGCGCCTGTATGAGAGCCCGTGGGATGGACTCTGAGTCAGCTCATCTCTTTGTGTGACAGGCAGGGATCCTTCTCTCTCGCGCATCCACATGAAACAACGCTCCTTTCCGCCATGTGGCTGCCGACATGGTGGTATTTTTTCATTTTTATTTTTTGATGAATATTTTGGGAAAACCCGCGAAGCACTGAAGCTGCAAAACATGAAGCGCGAAGTGGCGAGGGAACACTGTAGTTTCATTCCACACAGGTGGCTATGGAGCCACATAGGTTGGAACTGAACTGGAGGACTTGCACATGGGAGGCGAAAACCTTCACTGCCATCCTGGTGGTTGCTAGTTGTACCGCAGTTCAGCATGTGGGTTGGCACAGGCCAGAGCTGGGATTCAATCCCCAGACCTCGTGCAAGGCAAGTGCTCAACCTGTTGAGCTATCCCAGCATCCCCAAGAGAAAAATATTTTTTTATTCTCTTAAATGAATTCAGAGGTTCTATCATCTAACCTATTTTATCAGAAAACAGCTGATGAAATTATTTAAGCTTGGCAGGTATTCAAACACATTCTCATTTGTACACCAAGGACATGGTGGATTTTTTAAAATATAGAAGTAATTTGTCCTCAAACTCCCCCTTCCTCTCCATTCTCTTTCCACCTTCTGCATTCCTCCTCCTCCTTTAGTTGCCCTATTGTCCTGACCTGAAAGCTGGGGTCATCCCTGCTCCCTCCTTCCTCATCACTGGATTGCGGTGTGGTGGTCAGAAGAGCTGGAGCACCCCCCATGCTCATTCTTATTGCCAGGCCAGGGGGCCAGCTGGGGTGGGAGGCTGTGCTCACAGCAGCTGCTCAGGGCAACCCTCCTCCCACTTCTTCCTCCCAGCCATGTAACTTCCAACGGTGCGAGGTACAGACAGCTGGGATTCCCAGGCAGGTTCTGTAAACACAGCTTCCCCAGTGTTTCCTCCTCACTTGGCAGTGTCCTGCTTTCTTGCATCTGCCCTAAAGGAAGGATCTTGATGAGGATGTTGATGATGCTAGCTCCAAATATGGCACCTTGGCATAGTGAATATATATATTTTTAAGCTGAAGGAATTTGGGGAAATAGCAGAAGCAGGAAGATTATACTGACCTCTCCACCCCCTCCTCTGGAAACAGATCATAGAAACCTCATGGAGAGGTGCCTTCCATATACCTGGAGGAAAGGTGCATCCTTGTGTCCAAAGACCAAGTGAGATCAAGAAGAACCCTAACAAATAGGTCTTGCCAAGTTTTCCTCAGTTTGCTACACTTAGCTCCTACTCCTTATCATATTTCTCCACAACTGCCCATGTTACATAAAATTTATATTGAACACATTTTTATGCTTTTCTACTGTTAATCTGTCCTTGTAGGTTTAATTTTCAGACCTAGCCAAGAAACCTGCAAGTGTCGAGGTAAACGTTTGTCTTCCCCTGAAGTATCAAGGAGGCAGTTTCCTCCATGGGAAGGTAGCTGGGCTGCTTATCTAGCAGAGGCCCTGCCCAGGCTTCCTCTCTGTGGGATGCTTGCAGAATGGGAGCCTCCTGCTCTCTTCACTGGAAACCCCAGCCCAGTAATTCTTCCTTCTCCCAGTAAAGTCTCTCCCTGGGCCCATGCTGTGTGCCATTGTAGAATTTGTCCTCAACCCCAACACAAGGTAAATGGTGACTACAAGGAGACCATCTTGTTTGACAGGTGACCAATCAGTCCCCACCTCCTCCTGTTCCCATGGTAAATAGCTGGTTTGCTGAACGAGGCTGTGGTACATGCAAGCAGAATGCCACACTTTTCCTCCTCACCTCTCCCCTTCAAACCTTCCCTGTGCATCCATTCTAGGCCAGCTCTGGAAGAAACCTCAGGCAAGTCTGTCACCTTCCTGGTCACTGTCACAGAGTGAAAAGTCCAGACTAGCCCAGCTGGCCCAGCTGTGGGCTGCAGGGACACAATGGAAGCCGCCGTTGCCTGAGTCACAGCAGCCACCTCCACTCACCTTCCCACCAGCCCAGTCTCCCTCTCGTGATGGGAGACGACTTTCAAGCAGCTGCACACCTTCCAGCTAAGAGCAGAAGGTGCCCGGCTGACCCCAGAGAAGCATCCTACCAAAATCCCAGGGATAATAGAAAGACACAAGGGTGAGAAGCTGGGCCCTGGGCTGGGTAAAACCAAGCTCCTTGGATCAGATCACGTCATCATGAGTTATTGATCAGAAAAATTCGGGGGGCATACAGCTGAATGCTAATCAAGTCTTCTTCCTGTTGGTGAGGGGACACTGAATTGTGAGCATTTCCAGGATGATTTCTGATTTGTAGGAAGGTGAGAAGGATGAAGGTGGCTTCCTGCATGTGGTATATGCCCCTCAGAATGAAAATGTCCACATAAGACTAGCAAACTCCATCTATTCTAGAATGTTTTAATCCCTTACTGAGGACAAAAGGGATGCTACCAACTGTGACTGATCAGTTCATCTAATCCCAGGTCATCAAAACAGCAGTGTTCCCACCTAGGAGTTCTAGGAATTTGCTGTGGTATTTCAACATCTGAGCTCCAATGAGCTTGTTCAACTTTGCAAAATTTACGTTATTTTACCTAAAATACTTTATTCATCTTAAGTTGCCGATAAAACAGGCCTGGGAGTTACTTTAATGCTTTTTTTTTTTTACAACAGGAACTTTGAACTTGAGCAGTACATTAAAGGCATCCAGAGAGGCATTGTCTTTAACTTCACAGAACCTACTTACTGGCTTTTTATAGAAGGGTTTCTGTTCAACTAGAGAAATCTCCCTAAAAGGATCTTTTAAACAAGTGGCCAAGCATAACCCATAGTAGTTGGCACAACACAATGCAGGATCCATGGGTGTACTTTTTAAAATATCCTGACCCTGGCTCTTCAAGTTTCCTGATTCCTTACAGAAAGTACATCAAAAGTTAACTTTCGAGCTGTGTTAACATGTTCTAATTTGGTTTGTTCTCTTAGGATTACAGGGGGAAGGAGGGGGGAAGGCCCTGCTTAATAGGAATCTTGACAAATTTATAGTTTTGGTCTAGCTTCTAAAAAGTCCCCAGAGAAAAAAAGAGTAGCATTTCTGCTGTTTTGGGGGATTTTCTCTAAGAATTCAGACTAGTGTGTGATTTGGTAAATAAGCAGTTGCATCAGTTTCTTTAGTGGTAAAAACCATAAATTACAAAAACTAAAAGCCTTGCAATTCAGATGCACTCCCTTCTCCTTTTGGATTTGAAGCTAGATGTGATTCATGTTATGCTCGTATGTTAAGCAAGTGACTAAAATATATTAAATTTTTTTCACATTTTAAGGGGACTTTAGTTATCACTAGAGATGAAACAATCATCAAATTTCCCCATTCTAAGCACATGTCAATTATGAAGTAAATGTAGCAAAGGGGATATACGCTGTTTATAATTATTAATGTCAAGAGTTAAGCATCTTCTAAATTCAACATAGAATAAATGACTTGATGCTTCTTGCTACTTGCATGGGGTTTACTCAACTATTTAATGGGAATCTCACAGAAAATTCACCGTAACGTCATGTGAGATTGTGTATGTAGCAGGTCAAAACTCACCCTTGTGTATTTAGGTGTGTGTAGAATACCTGTATACATGTTGGTGAAAGGGGTGGTGGAGGGGAAAAGGCAATGTCACTGTATATGGGCACTTGACTGATCATAAAAGGGATCCCCACCTTCCTGTCACATTCGCGTCCTACTCTATGTGTCTGTCCACATAGCTTACATTTAACATGTACATTTCTTACATAATATAAATTTTTAATTAGCCTGTCTTATTGAGATTGCATATATGATTATATCTGACAATCTTATAACTGCTGTGTGATCAATAAGATTTCTATAAGAATTACTGCTTAACAAAGAATACCATGCTGAGAAGGGTGACCTATATCTTACACAAGTTGATTTTATTTATAGGATCTTTAAAACAAGTATATTTTTAATGAACTAAGGTGAATAAAGGCACAACTGAAAATTGTCCAAAAAAAGAAAAAAGAAAATTTAATCCAGGGTAATAGTGAAGCTCAAAAGTTCTTTCTAATTTAAAACTTCCCCTTGCCTGGGTCAGGCCTATTTCACGCTGAGAAATGTGCAGCGAGGAGGAGGATTTTGTTTTGGATATTTCTTTAGTGTTTGTTCTACTTCCTTCTCACTATTTGGATACTGTTTAGGGCTCCTCCATGGACAGAACACCAGAAGTTTGGAGATGAGAGGGAAGGAACTTGAATAGTACAGCTGTGATCATTAACCATGTCCCTGAGGCATGATGACAGCCAGAGCCAGTTGGCACTCTTGTGGGTTCTTCGGTGATCCCCAGTCACTGATGAGTTTCTCACCTGATAATTTTTGGAGACAAATGCTACATTTTCCAGGTGTCTGCTTGTGAATTCCCATTCAGCTCCAGGCTCATTCAATTGTTGGAATCATGCCCCAGTCCCCAGCCTCCTACCTGGTTGACTATCTGGATGAGGGTTCCTCTTAAAACGACCTAATCCAGCCAGCCCACAGGACACCCTGAGTCATTCTTGCCCTGCCAAACTGTGAAAGCAAGTCCATCTCTCCTCCTGCTGCTACTGCTGAGAAGGGCCAGCTCCCACCACAGCTTCCTGGCTTTGGCTGCCCAGGCAGGAGGCAGACTATGTTTCCAGTGACTCTCGGACTTCAAGATGGCAGGTTCAAGCTCTCCAAAGGTGGTTTTCTCCAAGCTCTTTTCTTTAGCTTAAAGTAAGAAGGAAACACCCCCCTCTGCAACTGTTTTGAGGAACACACCAATACCTCTCTGCAAAGAAACCCTCACAGGAGGCTCGTTAGCCTCCCAATGCTTCTTCAGCTTCTGTTTCATAGTCTGGAGGTGAGTGATGGCCCAATGCTGGCAAAATCATTTCACATTCTCTTCACATGCTGTTCTACTACCTTGCTTTGGAATGAAGGGGCCCTCTGCTGAAGTTTCAAGATACCCTTGTTACACTTTATGTTCTCAGTTCTTAGATGCCATCTTGTATAACACCATCTCTGTAGTAAGAATGTGTAAGTGCTAGGCAGAGTGAAGCAGCATTGTGCTCTGTGTATGTTTGACAAGAGATGATGTACTTCCAATTCAGGATATGAGAGTCTAAGTGGGAAGAGTCTGCCCTTAAATACAGGACATACAGATTTCTTACATCTCTCCACTTCTCACCTTCTTCACTGCCCTGACCTGGCTTTAGACCTCATTGTGTCTTGCCCATATAGGGGGATAGCCTCTCTAAATTACTAATCTGAGTGATTGGATATTTCTCTTTTCTTCTTCTCTCTTCAAATTGTGTCTAATATATCACTGCATTCAGGTGAGTCACTGCAACAAATGACCACAAATTTGGTGGCTTAAAACAATAGAACCTCATTGTCTCACAACTCTGAGGCCGGAAGTCCAAAATCAAAATGTCAGCAGAGTTGGTTCCCTCTGGAGGCTCTGAGAACAAACCATCCTGTGCCTCTCTCCTAGCCTCTGGGGGCCCGGCAGTCTTTGGCATTCCTTGACTGTAGACACATCATCCCAACCTCTGTCTATCCTCCAATGGCCTTCTCTGTCTCTGTGTCTCACATCTCCTTTTCTTTTCTCTTATAAAGGCACCACTCACTGGCTTTGGGCCCACCCTAAAACGAAAACAATCTCATCTTGAGATCCTTAACTTAATTACCTTGACAAAGTCCCTATTTTCAAATAAGGTCACATTAACACATACTAGGGGGTGGGACTTGAGCATATCTTTTTGTGGGGATACCATTCAGTCACTACCATCGTGAAAGGCTTCTGCCATGTTGCCTCCTTCTCTTCTGATCAGCACTCACCATCTGACCTACAAAGAAAGGATGAGAATGCTTCTGCAGGACTCATGTCCATGCTGACAGACCACGTTTTCTTGCACAGACTAAGTCATTAGAATGGGATTGGAGAGCATGGAGTGTGGCTGCTAATTGCTGGAAGGAGGGAGCTGTGCAGAGGCAGCCTTAGGGGGAGCCACAGTATTAACCCCCCAGTAAGCAGCTTGTGGGGGTTAATACTCATCTGTGCCCAGTAATCCTGCCCAGCACATACCACTTCCTCACACATGCATGACGTACCACAAACACACACCACACACATCACATGCCACATTCCATACCATACCACACATTATACACATACACACACATCCTACATGCTCACATAACAAATACACACACACACACACATACTGCATACCATACTTACACACGCACTGCACATGCTCACACACTAAGTCCTGTACAGTGACCCTGGATTCAGAGTAGGGCTCTGGAACATATAGGTTGTGTTGATGACGTGAAAAGAAGGCTTGGCTTTCTTAGTCAAGTTGAAACACATCCCCCGTGTGCCTCGATCTGTGCCTGCCACAAAGCCCTCTCTTCTCTTGTCTCCTGGTCTCCTGTCCGTTCTACACATTGTCCTGCAGTGATCTTCCTAAAATCAAATATGACCTTAATGTCACTCTGGTTTAAACCCTTCCATGAACCCTCAGAATGGAACCCTCCCAAGTTCTAACCACACAGACTACTTATAGGTCCCTAAAGAGACTCATTTTGCCACCACGCCCCTGCACAGCTGCTCTCTCAGCCTGGGGTTTGCTTTCTTTTTCTCCACCCCTTACCCACACCGATCTGTATCTATTCATCTTGAGCAGCTTTGCCTGGGAGGTGTCGAGTGAGATGGACAAAATGAATGAGCAGCAGAGCATGCTCAGACGGAACCTTGTCCTCCAAGTCGGTCCGACATTTCAGGGTCATGATGTTGACTGCCAGGCTGGAACGCACCCATTCCAGGAAGCCCTCCCCACGCCCAGGCTGGTATTATTGCAGCTGCCCCGTACCCACGTGTGCATGATCTTCTGTGCACATTGCTCCAGCCCTCTTCACACTAGAAATTAACTGTCTCCACCTAATGGTGGCTCTGTGAGAGCAGTGAATCAGACTTACTTGTCATTGTGTTCACAGTGTCTGGGACAGTCCGTGTTTCTTATGGTGGCCTCCCAACTGCTCCCTTGTTCACCACAAAGTAGCAGTGCTGCCTGCGTTTCCTATGAGGTCATACTCAGGAGAATTGAGGATGATTCCTATTCCTTGGATTGCAACAGCAGAGGAGATGTCAGCATATCGACCTTCCATAGCCTGGATCTGCCCAAGACACCATTGTCTAAACTCACAACTCTGCATGATTGCTTCCTTTAAGATCATTATAATTTATTTTTCATCGTAGAGATACTGTTCCTTACAGAAAATTCAGAAAACAGAAAAGTCAGCAAGACAAATCAATAGCCACACCACTGTTTAACATATTGGGGTATTTATCTCCCGACTTAGAGAGGTAATCCTGTTTGCTTAGGCTCACTAATTTAGGAGAGACTGTAAAACAAAGTTGATACTGTATTTTTAAGTTTGCATCTAGCCTTTTTTTGGTAATGTCTTAACATAAATTTCTTTGAATATAATGTCTTAATGTAAATATTTTTCTCCATTATTATAAACTCTTGATAAATTTCTAGTGGTTGATATTTAATTGTTTATATATTAAGGCTGCACTACCTCCCCCTTTCCCCCCCATTAACTTCCTGGTTCCTTCTAAAGGAAAAGGACTGATGAAAATAAAAAGTTCAGAGTGATATTGATTTCCTAGTATTTCCTGCTCAACCAGAAATTCAAGTACTGGTAATCTTGATCTCTCAGTTCTCTAGTTTCTCATTTATTAAATCTATTTTTTATATAGTTCTGAGGATTAAATGACATAATCTGCAGCAGATTCCTACACAGACCTACAGATGGTTGATATTCAAATTGGGTAAAATTTCCCCCCTACTCTATACCTGTGCCAGGTCAGTCCCAGGGGAGTCACAGGACAGTAACTGAACAAGGTACCTCCTATGGTCACATTCTCATTTGTCAGATCAAAACCTTGCTTAGCAGAGCAGCAGAGCCACTTGTCATTTATTCAGCCATTCACAGTTAAGAGCTTTGTAAGGACGTTCTTAATACGCATCTATTGTATTATCTCCAAAATAGCAAGGTATTTCATATACACAAAACTTTCTTTTTGGGGGTGGCAGAAAATGGGGAACAGGTGAGAAGTATAATGTAATATAATCCCAGACTAAATCCTTCCGTTCCTCTCTCCTCTCCTCTCCTCCCCTCTCCTCTCCTCTCCTTTCTTCTCTCTTCTCCCTTCTTTTTTGATAGTTGGATATCTGCTACTGTTATGGAGTGGTCTGTTCTGTGCCCACTGCTGGAAAGACTGGGTCAGGGGAGCCCCAGGTTGAACATAAAAAGGACCGCTCTTGACCAAATCGCTCCGGCCTATCCCGGGTCCAGTACCAGCCTCCCTTTGACATGCTTGTGAGGTGACGGAGAAGGTACATAGCAATCAGCGTACCCTAGCCCATCTGCAAGTCCACCCAGGAATTGGCTTGGAATATGGAATCCAGGACAGAAACACAAAGGCAGCTATCGTGCCGTGGTTGTGCCTCCTGAGTCACCTTAAAGACAAATGACATGCTCCTGGTGGACTGTGGATAATTCTTACTCTTTCTGAGAGGTGCCCTGGACCTCCAGAACATCAGGAGGAGCTGACACTGGAAGAAGGCCACACTGCAGGGCAGGACACTGGGCTGCAGTCACTACATCTCTCAGAGCCTCTGTCACCCTTACCCCTAAAAAGATTCTTCTTGGCCTTTTCATTCTTAGCTCATGTTGTTTCAAGGAAAAGGGTTTTTTTAGTTATCTAAAGAAGGTGGGGCTCCGTGTACAGTTGTGGGAACTAGAAGTGAAAGCCAAGGGCATGTGGGGAAGCTTCAGGACTATCTTGACCATTCACTTCCCTGTCTGCTTCAGTCTCCTCTCTATGCTCCCAGCTTCTTTGGCTTCCATTGTGCATCTGTTGTGCTCCAAATAACTCCTGCTTGAACGTAGCTTTCAGCTGCCATGGCCCTGATTCAAGCTCATCATATCGGTTTACTTTGAACTTCACTACCAACTGGTTCATTCTGCGTGTCTCTTAGTTCACTGATGGGCCTAGTGTTTGGAGCTGAATTGCGTGCACCTCAAAAGGATATATTTAACTCTTAACTCCCAGTACCCGTGGATGTGACCTTATTTGGAAATAGAATCTTTGCAGATGTGATCATGCTAATATGAGGTCATACTGTATGAGAGTGGCCCTAAATCCAATATGACTGGCATCCTTGTTAAAAGAAGAGGGCAAATTTGGACACAGAGAAAATGCCATGCAGGAAGAAAGCCATGTGACAATTGAGACAGAGATTGGCATGATGCACCTAGAAGCCAAGGAAGAAAATGGATTATTGGCAACCACCAGAAACTACAAGAGGAAACAATCTTGCCACTTTCAGACTTCTAGCCTCAGAGCTATACAGAATTCATTTGTGTTAAGTCACTCAGCATGTGATAATTTTCTATGGCAACCCTAGAAAACCAATATACACAGCTAATCTTTTGGAGCAAGGCCAACCTCAGAATGTGGTCACCTCCAGTGGAACATTCGTTCACTCTGGCTAGTCAACTGTGGCCAAGAGGGTCAGGGCAACGCCATTCAGTTGTGGCAATGGCAAGGCTGTAGGCGGAGCAATTTCCTGTAGAAGGGGGCATGTGTGTAGAGAGGTGTTTGCTGTTGTGACCTCTCCATTACCCACTAGGTGGCTTTTAAATTAACTTTATTTTTCAAAGATGCACACTGCCCCGGATGGCGTGCCATCTTTGGCTGTGTTCTAGTCCAAGGAATATTTTGTTACAGTTTTTGTTTGCCGAGGCAGTATTTTTAGTATAAATTATTTTTTCACCTGCAATTTCTAAGGGTGGGTTTCTTTTAACAATGGCGTGTTGGGTACTGCCCAGAACAGCTCTTATTCACAGAGGAGCCCAGTGGCAACGCCATGCAGCTGGCAGACCAGTTCTGGGCCAGCCTTTGATGAATGTTTACCTGGCACAGCCAGAAGCAATTACCATCTTAAGAAGAACTGATGATCTTACCCAGAAAATTGAATGAATCCAGTCATGTCAAGTGAGAGATAAAGAAAGAAAAGAAGCAGTGTCCATGGCTTAAGGGATTGAAAACTTGATGGACCGAGGTGACAAGAATGAGAAGAAAGCTGTTTAAAACCAAGACCATGAATGATGAGTGTGTGCAGGATTTTCTCTTTCCTGCCCAAACTGTGTGCGCATCCAGGGTGGATATGGTATTGTAACATAGATAGCCTCAGACCCTTGGTTCCTAAAAAGAGCTTTTTTGTGTGGAATTAACTTTTGTCTGAATGAACAAACTAGTTTGATATATTAGAACTATATATTTATGATGATAGCCCTGAATGTTTGTTCAGAATGCCAATTTTTAATTTAGGAACAAAATCAGAGATTGTAAGTTACTTGATGGGGTTGGCTAGGATTTAGCTTTGCCACAAATCTTGATATAATCTGCTTTCTTGTGTGTTTTATATAACTTGTCTTTATGAACGCAAGTTTTTGTTTTTTAATTTCTTAGTTTATTAGTCCTCTCATGAAAAATCTGTTCAATCACCACAGATAGTCACTGACGAATCTTTACTCCTTCTGTCATCCAATCTCCACCTCACTGCTAGACACTTCATTTCTTTTTGCCAGCACCAACATTGGCCTTTGCAGTCCCCCCTGACTATCTTCATTCTGTTCTTGCGTTCCTTTCGCTGTTTTCTTGAGGTCTTTTTCTTCTCACACAGGCCATGTCTTGCAAGTCTATGTTTGGGTTCATTTTTCTTTGCGTAATCCAAGGAATCATAAATTATGCCAAAGCCAGTTGTCTTGCCACCACCGAAATGGGTTCTGAATCCAAATACAAAGATGACATCTGGTGTGGTCTTGTACATTTTGGCTAGTTTTTCCCCAATTTCTGTCTTAGGCACTGTTGCCTTCCAGGGTGAAGGACATCAATGACCATTTGTTTCCGTTGAAGTAGTCTATTAGTCATGAACTTCCTGGCCCAGAGAGTTACTGTTTCGTTCATGATGGCAGTAGAACTTCAAGAAGCCAAGGAGGAAAAGAGAGACAAACGTAAATATTTTTATACCTATTTACTGTAGAGATTTAGGATAGAAAATTACTTTTAAACAATTTTAGGATCTGAGGCCAATAGTGTCTTAGAAATGATGCTTTGAATTAGATCTCTGCTTAAGATCTGTTCCTGTTAGTACCTTTTGTTCTTTCCTTTCCACTACCTGACACTCCAGCTTTGCTCAGACTGTAGCACTGTCAGCCCTCCAGGAAAGTGGTGTTTACTCACCCTGCTTCTTCTATTAAGACAACTCTTTGCAAAATCTGTTCACTTATAGCCACTCCTCACTTAACATCCTACCTGTTTAACAACCACTCAGACTTTGTTCTCCAGTGCTGAAAATCCCTTCTTTCAGTCTGCGTGAGTCTCAGGGATCCCCTTTCTCAGTCTTCACACATCTTGCTTGGGAGAGACAGGTTAAACGTCTGCTGGGTAAGAATAATTCTTTGGTCTAAAACCTTGATCTCATATTATCCCTGAAGTCATTCTTTGTCTTTTTTGTACGCTCTCACTCTCCTTCTCCATTGCTTCTCCCGGGAGTGGGCACTAGATATAAGGTGATGGAAGGGGAACTGATACTGAGTGATGGGCACATAATACGATGCATGAATGATGTGAGGTGGACT